>JAPWTK010001209.1:0-72637 GCA_029963805.1 Aromia moschata
AAAACTAGAACGCTTAGAAAAAGAAGCCCGAAGAGTAGGACTTAAGATTAATATCAGCAAAACTGAAGAAATGAGAATTAACACCCATACTCATAGAGACCTAGTTATAAATAACCAACCAATTCCAAGAACTGGTCAATTTACATATCTTGGGAGCATAGTGGATCACACAGGGAACAGAGCAGGATGTTCGTCAAAGAATTCTAAAGGCCCGAACGTCCTTTGGATTACTTAATCCAATTTGGGGATCCAGAGCCTACAGGGATGAAACAAAACTTAGGATTTTTGACGCTTGCGTTAAATCAGTGCTACTCTATGGCTGCGAAACATGGAAAATGACCAAAGCAATCGCTAACAGGCTTCAAGTATTTATAAATAAATGCTTACGCAAAATTTTGCGTATATTCTGGCCTAACACAATCACCAACGAAGCCATGTGGAGAAGAACAAAGCAGAAGAAGATTGATCTGGAAATAAGACGGACGGAAGTGGAATTGGCTGGGCCACACACTTCGTAAGGAAGACAGCATAGCTAGAAAGCACTCGATTGGAACCCCCACGGCACAAGAAAAAGAGGCAGACCAAGGAATACCTGGCGGAGAACTATACCTTGAGGAGGCTCAGATAATGAATAAAACATGGGGAGAAATTAAACTGTTAGCACGTAACCGAGTCAGATGGCGCAACTTCGTTGAGGCCCTATGTTCCACCTAGGAATAATGGAAACATATATATATATATATAGGGATTATGAGTGTAAAACAAACAATAGTTTATAATACTATGACTTTCATATACAAAATATTGCATAGGTTGATGCCACTACATTTATATGAGTATTGCACTTTTGCAGCTGACATCCATAGGCATATGACTAGAACACGAAATGATCTTTATGTAAATACAGTTAGGACTAATTATGGGCAAAATAGTTTGTTTCACAAAGGTTTCATAATGTATAACAATCTACCAAATGAAATAAAAACAAGTACCAGCTTACAGATGTTTAAAAGCTTTGCAGTAGATATGTACATGATAATATAGAACTTTAGTTTTAGTAGAACATATAATAATAACTTAGTTTTTATTTATATAATAGTATATATGTATGTTTATATTTAGCTGATGCTAATAAATATTATTATTATTATTATAATTATTAAGAAACAGTGATAACATACTGCTTAGCTGCATTCCCAGGAAACCAATTATTATTACCTACATTTGATTTTATAGGACACATAATTAGAGTAGGATAATCGGTGCCGCGTTCTACTTCGTATACTCCATAATTCCAATGCAGCAAAGACTCCCAAGTCAAGTTAATGATGTTTAAGAGGGTAAGTGTTTTAAATTTTCGTTTAAGTATAACATTTACAACGAATAAAAAGTATCGCAAGGACGCATACGCCACTGCCCGTGGCACCGATTATCCTACTCTACATAATACAGTAGCCTTAAGACGAAAACTAACTCAAACATTATTTTTAGTTTATTTTATTCATCATATAAACCTTTAATTTATATCACAGTTTTCAGTTTATTGGCAATCAAGTACCTATAGAGATGTATTAGTTGTATCATTTTTTTTTATTACAGAAAAAGCAATACAAAACATACAGCCCACCATTATCAGACTGGGATCATGATGGGCATATGGACTGAAAATGATAATAACAGAATTGTCAAAAAATATAAACGATGTAGATGATTCAATGATTTAGATATTATTTTGATACGATCAAACATAAAATGATGTAAATTTCGCAAAAAGAATTAAATATATTTAAAACTTTCACTGTTTATGTTTATGTTATTGTTAAATAATGGTAGTGGTGAGTAAACGTGTCAAAATTGAAAACAATTTCTGTCCACATTGAGTCAATATTGTTGATCGACCCTGTCAACTTAGTGTATACACACCAATTGACTTTGTTGATCGACAAAAGATTGAGCTGTCACTAGAAATCAAAGGGTAATGGAGTCAAATCTGGAGTGTGGTGGTACTACTCGGTGTTTGACGTCCAACATTGACAAACAGATCAGTAAGTTATATACGTATTAATTATACGTATATACTTTCAGTACATAATAAGTAATTGTACGTAATCACTAAGGCATTATATAGAGACATCCAAAAAAAACGTCATCAAAGTTGGCCGAGAAAAAAAAGACGTATTTCTATTCCTAATCGAATTTATAACCTTATTTGCTTGTCAAGACTGTCACATCATATGACAGCCATTGTTTATTTTACAAATTGTGACGGTCACTTGTCAAAAGTTTGACATAACCGAAAAGCTTAGACATGATTGCTATTTCTATCTCTCTCGTTCATAGCCAGGGTTGATGACGTTTTTTTTTGGATGTCTATATACATATGAGTGAAGTTGGCATACGGCAACGAAACAACTCGCAACTCGCACATGTGATGGGGGTACCCTCAATTTGTATTCATTTCAATAATCCCGTAATAGCTGGTGATGGTCTATAACCTCCTCTATATGTAATACGTGTAATGTTGATATAATTTCATAATAAACTATTGCAAACATATAAAGCTACTAGTGACTTTCGTGTATTACATTTATGATACACACGCCTCTGTGGCATGACTTGTTTCTGCCAAGATTAGATATGAGTATTCTCATCAGCCATGTTGAGTTCAGTTGTCATTTTCGGCCATATGTTTATAATACATTTAGTGTTTTCAAATTAATGATATCTAGTTTTTCATTCCTATCCTTACGACCTTCATAATTTATATGACCTTTATAATCCCTGATGACTTTTATGACCTACTAAATCTTTATGATTGTTATGATCTTTTTAGAACTCTATCCACTGTGCATTGCATGAACTTACGATTTGGATGTTTTGGAACATTTTAAATCTATTTAGGCAATACAAATTTTCAAAACATTTTTCAGTGATACTACCACTTCCCTGCATGAATGGAAGTACATTTTTAGGAGTAGTTGGGAAACATAACTTTTAAAATGGAATGTAAAAAAAAATACTTACTGCCACTGATAAGGCACATTAATGGGACTAACCGGTGAGGAAGCTTCCTCATTCAAACTCAATGAATCCAGGCCTATGCTTTGCTCAACAGTCTGAAAGAAATCCGTAGCCTCAGAGGCAATTTCTGTCCCACAATCACTTTTGGCAGGTGATTCGATATCGGACATGACAAGAATAGGTGGGAGGTGGATAGCATAGAGCAGCTTCAGCCTCTGGGCGGGGTCGGCAGAACATGTAAGGCCAATAGCTGTGACTAGTTCTCGAAAATTCAGATAACCATCGTGGTTTTGATCCATCAACTGTAACCAAAAAATTAAATTAATTTAAATAACATTATTTAAGGTTGCTCTCTGATATTGATAATTTCATAATCAAATTATAAGGGATTAACCTACGTCTAGGGAAGCCACTTTTCTATAGGTGTCATAAAATGTTCCAACAGGTTTATTTCAAATTTAACATCCAATTTATTTTGCTATTAATTCCTTATCAAGTGAAGGGAAAAAAATAAATAAATGAAATAAACTGCTCGTCAAAATTAGCATAACATTTTTTAGATTAGCGCCATTTGTGTTCTATTTGAGTTAGAGACTTGCGGTTTTTAAATTTCGGTAGGTTATAGGTTTTTTTAATGCCCTGAAGTCGCTATGCTGCGTGTTAAAGGTGTGCCATGCACACCCCAAAACCAAGCCCATGTTGAAATTTGAATTCAAAAAGTTTGACAATTTCAGAGACCTACAAGATTTAAAGAAATGTATGAAGTGCTTGATAGCGTCCTTCTAAGTCCATCGTGTAGGTTTCTGAAATTGCTGTCAAAATATTGTGAATTAAAATTTCGACATGGGGTTCTTTTTAGGGTGTGGACAACAAACCGTTTAGGCCACAATGTCACGACTTCGAAGCATTAAAACCAACTATAACTCCGCTCAACTCAACTATAGTCTCTAACCCAAATAGAACGCGAAAGTGGTGCTAATGTAAAAAGTTATTATTATAAAATTTTTAATAGGAAAAGTCAACTGCAATACTTTATATAGAACATTTGGTACAACATTCCCACTATTTCCTAGGGTTTATCTAAAGATGGGTAAATTACTTTTTAATACCTCCGAAATTTTCAGACACTTTTAAAAACAAAAAAGTTGAATAGGTAGTAGGTCCCTGTCTTAATATATTATGTAATTTTGATAATAGTATTTCGACCTAAGTAATTTACCTATGGTTATTTACCAGTTGCCCACCTTTAGTTTTATTGTTTACAAATTTCTGCCTGTTCTATCACTGATTCTCTGTTAAAACAAACCTATTCTTATCTGTAGTAATTTCAATCCAGGCTTGTTTTCTCTATAAAAAAGTTTGTTTGAGTTGTCCCTTAATTGGCTATTTAGCTATAGAAAATTTTTGTCCAATGGGTTTATTTTTTTTCACTTAATGGATTTTGTTACCTAACCACCTGTAGATATAAAACTACAGAATTTTGCTTTACAAGCAAAAAATCAGTAACATAAAGTGAGCATTTTAGTTGAAAAAGTAGAAGAGAGTACTGGCACGTAATGCCACTAACTAGCATGTTACCAAATTGACACTGTGGGGTATTGGCATGTAGAGGTTGGAGGCACCGTCTCGCGTGGGTCATCACAAGAAGAAGGCGTGCACTCAAAATTTGCACTCACAAAGTACTGCAAGAGATTATGGTAACTACATGGGGTCTGTTGAGTTATATGGGTATTGTGTACTAAATATTAATACTTGACGTTTTGCAAGAAATAATCAACTAAGAAAAGGTAAGTTCTAAAGGAAAGCTCTACAGAGCATAACCACTTATTGGAAATCGGGAAAAGAGATTACAGAATTCTTCAATGAGTATAAGCTAGTTTATTCGAAATTTAATTTTTGTGAATAGGTTTTTTATTGCAAAAGGTTATTGCACAGGGTGTATTACAAATATTACCATAAATATTCTGGCAGCGAGAGATTCAGCAGTCTCTCCTTTTCCCCAAGCCGACAAGGCAGCAAAAAGAATCTTAAAATAATCAAAGTCCACCTTGTAAGCTTCATAGGGCTGTAATGTAGGATCATGTTTATCTGGGATGCACTTTTTCTGCTTAATTATCTCTTCTCTAACCAAGCTTAAAAGATCCTATAAAAAAATTAAATAGCAAATTAATTCCAAATTTTCTTTTAATTTGTTCAGTGTTGTTACCTGTAATTCTTGCTGTGTAAAATAACCATCACTGGCTACACACCTAAGAACGTTTCTTTCACACGTATCCTCCAGTTCCTGGACGACCTTTTAAACGATGCTTAAGCCTTAACCTCTCAATCTGACCAGTAGTCAAAAATCCATATTTTCTATATGCCTCATACACAAGGACTTGAATTGAAATACTCTGAAAATAATAGGTAGGTTATTGATAGAAGACAAGCGAAAAGTTGGTGATATTACTCTTTTTGGGCATCGTAACTTTTGTTTCTAATAGCACCACGCCCTTCATCATTGAAAATTCCCATTAGATAATCTGCTAATAACTGCATCGCCTCACCTATAAAAGTTGAAAAAAACAAGTTAAATTACATTTCAACATTTATTAAAATACATTTATACATCCAAAAAAAAAACGTCATCAACTCTGGCTATGAACGAGTGAGATGGAAATAGTGGTCATGTCTAAGCTTTTAGCTTATGTCAAACTTTTGACAAGTGGCTGTCACAATTTTGTAAAATAGACAATGGCTGTCATATGATATGACAGTCTTGACAAGTAAATAAGGTTATAAATTGGATTAAGAATAGAAATACCTTTTTTTTTTCTCGGCCAACTTTGATTACGTTTTTTTTTTGGATGGCTCTATATAAGTATTATTTAAAGCCAAAACTCTAATTTCAAATTTAAGGTTCACAAAATAAAGGGGTTTTATTATTATATTTAAAAACATACAAAATTTCATTAATCGTAACAATGATCTAATTAAGATATGTTAATGTGCAAGCTTTCAATAAATTAAATAAATGTATCTTATTTTTTTTTTTAACTAAACTGTTACTTTACCTTCATCTCGGCACTCAAGCAATTTCTCCTGATTCCACTCCAGCAACATTAGTGCCACCTGAAATATTACTTTAGCCCCATCGTAGAAAAAGCAATCCATGACGTTGACTGCACTTTCGTAAGGCATTACGCATAAAAATATGGTTAAGAACCATGAAAGGGAGATCATATTTGTCATACCTAACACAAAAACATGAATCAATGTAAAAATGTTTATACTTTATCGAGGGACTAACTAATAAGTAAAGTTGGCATATGGCAATGCAACACATAAGCAGCTTGTGCAGCATGTGATGGGGGTTGCCTCAATTTTATTTGATTGCAGGAGTCCTGTGACAGCTGGATCTATTGTACAATCTCCATTATACACAATACTTGAGTAATGTGATATAATTTCTTAATTTCCTAATAAAATATGGCAAAAGCTATTTTTGTATATTATACTTATGATGTGTACGCCTCTCTGACACATTCCGTTTCTGCCAACCTTACTAATAAGTTACATTGGCAAAACCAAGAGATCACAGTAAGAATAAAGGAGTATACATGCCTAATTGATTCAGCTTATCATGCAAACTTGGCAAATGTTCCAAAGTTAATTCATCTAATATTCCTTGATCTACTACAGCACCAACGACCCTTGTATTGTAATAATCTGGTAGTAGATTTTCACAGAGGGTTGCTAGCAACCAAAAGGCTTCCTCTTCGTTACAGTAAATTAAAAGGACGGAAGCTGAAAAACAATTAACCTAGGCGTTAATAACTTAAGATTGTACATTGTCATTTAAATTAAATATTACATTAGATAGGAATTTCAGTTACAATGTCTCGTGTTCATCTTCGGCTGTGAAGTCAGCAGTAACTGATTTTCATATTAAAAATAAAAAAACAAGCAAAAACTGACAATTAAGAAATCACTACTTCCACATTTAAATAGACAAAAGCAGCATTGACATGGGTTGAGAATGGCGTGAGGCATGGTTCATGAACCACCCACCATGTCAATTACTAGATTTGTGGAATATGAAGAAAGCAAAATTTTTCACAAACCAAAATATTCCATTCGGTGATAAAATCAAACCAGTTTGATTTATGTTTCATTTTGTTGTTCATGAGAAGAGGAAGAGGACAGGGTTTGTTTATTAGTGCAATTTTTTTATCATGGAGCTAACAAGGAAAATTCGACCGCCAACTGCAAAATAGTCTCTTAACGAAAACAAGTAAGTATACCCCAGTGCGACGAAAAATCAGTGCAGCGTAGTGACAAAGTTCAATTTTCCACTTGAATGAATATTTTAAAGATTAAATATTTTTAAAAGACACCTAACCTATTTTAAATCAATAAATATATTACACAATCATTTTTTTCAATAATAATTGTACATATTCATGCGAGAATCCAATTTCCAAACATAGTTCTAAAACTTTTACAGGCGGCGACTTAAGCGGGACAGTTTCGTGAAATACTAGGGGGAAACCTGGTGAAATAAGAGAGGATGTGAATTAAGCGAAGGTGAAATAAGAGGGGTTCGAGTGTAATAATTAAGGCTAATAAATACTGAAGATTATTTTCCTTCATTTTAAGCATATTTTTAAAATCTTCAGGATACTTGGAACTTTCTTTAATTGAATTAGTAAAACTTTTTGGTAGAATGTCCACCATCACCTGTTTTTTTTTTTTTATTAAAATTGTTTATCAACATTTCATTGGGTCACCAGATGATAAGTGGTTTTACGTTGTGACGGTACCTATATCTATAGATTTTCCCATTCTTATGGAGTAGTTATTTTTGAGTAGTTTTTTTTTTCAAGAAGACTAGAACTAAGTCGAGTTCTAGAGCTGCGGCTTTTCGCTGTAGAATGTGAGGGGCTCGAATATGTCCGCCTCCAGAGGCGCTGTAAGCAGTGTCGTTATGTACTAATCTGTATGCATTGGAGTCCGGGTGAATGTCAGTGGTGCGAATATAGTGATATGTGGCAGACGCTCGATATTTATTGTTAATTTGTTGTTATCTTTGCAGTTACAAATTTTTGTAATTATATGAAAATGAAATATGAAAATGACCTCAAAATATTTCATGTTATGTGCTTCAACGTTAACAATACAACAAAGGAACATATTTCGTTTCATACATATATCAGTAATTTGAAATAATTTCCGGTTATTCTGATGCTTCGAGACGCTTCTTTCATCACACAATGCAAAACAGCACTTTCGAACCATATTTATTTAACATTCGGATTATATTTTCATTAAAGCCAAACGGCATGTAAGCATACGTATTGACAGACTACATTCATAAACAGTCATATGTGGTTTGCTGCTCATCAAGTGACTTTCGCAGATCACGTGACGTCGAGCACAGTACTGCTTACAGCGCCTTCTGGAGGCGGACAGATATGAGACCATGACAGCGAACGACTTCGGTCTCTTTAGTTCTTCTTGTTATTTTTAATGTCATAGAGATATTACAGATATCTATGTGGTTATCACAATATCTAGAACACGGTGGGTTGCTTTGTTGCTTACCAGATATGAAGGTCTGGTAACGCACTGAAAGAAACAATTACACACTGTTGTTGTTTACCAAATAAATATATGTGTCTGGTAATCATTAAAACTAATTTACTTGGTGTTGCCACACATACCTATGTCATTTCAGTTTTATATGTTTCAATGCAATATTGAATAATCTTTTTATGTTTTTATACTGTATGTTGTATCTGAATAAAAGTATTTGAGTATACATGTTAATTGCTTTTGCTAATCATAGTACACACCTTATTAAATGCAGAACCAAGGAACTGATTGAATAGTTAGAAAAATTTCTATCTATTACTATAATGTATATCATTCAGAACTGACACTAAATTTGGAGAAAATGGTTATGAATTGAAAAGTAGATCAAAAATGTAATGAAGATTTCCCATCTACATATGTCTGGTAACTTTAGAACAGTAACTACCAGGTATTGGTACGGAAAAGTGAGAATTTACATTAACATAGCACCAAAAATGTTTTCTGCATTGAACATGTAAATGCTGTCGTATTTGATCTTGACATAAGCATGCAGAAAAAAATGAATTTTGTTGGAAAGTAGAATGACTTTAGTTGTAAAATTACTAGACTGTGATACTATGTGGGTAACTGATATTTGAAATTTTCTACCTAAAAAATCTATAAAACGACATGTCACATGAATATCTTTCTTACTCTATCTTTCTATCTCCCTACAACTAATGCCTTCAGCCAAATACAAATATATCCTGATTTGGCTTGGCTTCTTGGTCATATATTAGGTCTGCATGAGTAAGTGAAATTAAATCTATTAATAATCGCCGATTACTTAAAACAACGATGCAAGTATGTAATTGCAAAAGCATTGTGGGTATTGTGGCATCGCAGGCATTATAACATATTCCTCATAATTTCCCTTATATTTTATCGTAGTTATCTAATAAGTTAAAACCTTAATTATTATTAAAAATTTAATTTGGTCTATTTTGAATATTTACCCCTTTTGACTCCCTCAACCCCCACCGTTTACATTTGCAGACTCTGTTATGGTGTAAATGTGTGTCAAATATGAACTGCTTATATTGTATTGTTTTGTAAATGACATATAGTCGAAGAAAAAATATACAGTGGGAGCATCGATTATCCGAACTAATTGGGAACCAGGGTGGTTGGGATAACTGATAATTTAAAAAAAATCTATTTGGGGTGTAGGTACATAATATGTATGTGTATAGATAATTAAATAAACAAACAAACAAACAGTAATACAACACACAAATTTATTTTACACTTCAATGTGTACCAAAAAGAAAAGAGAACAACCACTGCACAACACCCGCACTGACGATGTGACGTTGGTGGCCACTGCGTGGAGTAGAAGAGGGGGGTGGTTGGATTTTGAGGTTCGGTTAACCGGTCATTCGGATAACTGAGGTTTGGATAATCGATGCTCCACTATATATATTCCAACCCCTCCAACGATTAAGTTCAAAATCTAAGCAGCTCCACACCTTATCATCATACATATGCACATGTTCCAAATTTCAAGTTGATATCTTAAAGCATCCTCAAATTATTGTGTACATAAGGTTGATAGATTTTTTTTCACTCAAACTTAAATTCGACGTTTCAGAATTTTTTTTACGCTTATAAAAATGTACTTACCTACAATATTCATTGCCTGGCAATACCCAATGCTAGGATTGTGTAGGGCATAAGCACACAGGACTCTACGCAATGCATCTATGCCTACAGGATTTTGAAAAGCAGGATGCTCTGGTAATGAGCGGTGAAGATCACGTTCAATTTCGTCATTAGCAGTGGAATGCTGAAGGAGAGCTCTATTGACAAGTGTGCGGTAATAGCCTGGGTGGGAAGCTCTCTCATTAGCAGCACCTAAAATGTAAAAATTATTGCATATGAATGAAAAAAGTAAACATTTTAACACCAACTCTTACCTGAGAAAGACATCCATATATCCATCCTGAGGTGGTCTGGAACACCTTGTAATACAAGAGTAGCCACCTCGGTAGTTCTATACATGGACACTCCTCTTCCGTAGATATTAAAATGCTCTTCCCACTCTCTTGCTTTTTGTTGTTGTTTCCTGTGTACCTCTGGGATAGGACTTAATGGAAACATTTTCATTAATGATTGTTGGCATTTCCAATTGATGTCCAGTAACGCAACTGTTTCGCCACTTGAGGTACTACTCCCACGACTTTTGTTACTTATCGTTTCTAATCTGCAACCATTATACATGAGCTGTGCAGAAAATAATGTAATAAAGTGCAGTAAAATAATGTGAACTTAAACATTTAATTAGGTATAGGTTGCATCAAAATTATTAAAATTGAAAATTCCATGTCTAGAAAGTGGAGTATGAAGTGAATTTGAAATTTTGATGTACATTCATTCCAATATTTTGGCATTTCTAATTGTGGCTTACACCAATCATTATCTACATCAATTTCTATATGTAATATTCAATATCAAAATAGAGAGCAATGAAATCATAGGACTAGGAGCTTGGTGTATGCTAATATATTACTTATGTTTGTTTGGCACATACAAATAAGGACTCAAATTAAAGATGGACGGCACACAAGAACAGCAACTTACAGGCAAAATCAATAAAAGTCGACACCTGAGCAGAAACGCACTGTTCAAATGAAACTGAGCCTCCTATTGTTTACAAATTTGTGCAAGATTCAGGCATTTGATATTAAAGCTTCTTCTAGTTCTACGATGTCATTGGTAGATTTGATGATCACTGACAAAATATTTAGGTTATCATAGGTTATAATTTATAATTACTTTTACGAATTTGGCAGACTATAAACCCACAGACTTCAAATTTTTATTTTTAGAAAATAAAGTTAGTAGTAGTAGTAAATAGTAAAATTTTCTCGTAGCATTTGATTATGGATTTGACATTTGAAATAAAACCACTAGAAATCACTACATATATAAATAACCTTGAAATTTAGATTATGGTCTTTTTATTGTATAAACGTAGATAGCTAAAGTTTAGATATTTTACTTGTATTTTTATTGGTACTTACAATTTAGACTCCTGTGTTTTTGACAACAACTCAGATATCTTCGCCACCAGAAAGTCTCTGTCCAATATTTGTGCAAATATAAAGTTGGTTTTGTTCAAATCATTGCCAGTAGTAACAATGATCGCTTTATCTAATGCCTGGTTCGATGCATTGTTCTCAATTACCTCTGTGACTGTAACATCCCTCAGAGGTATGACAAGACTCACCTGGGCTTTCACCTTAAAAACATTTGTGAAATTCTAAATAAATGTGTGAGGATATCCGAGGCAAACACCTTACCCTACTCTCAAAACAAATGTAGTTTTGTGATAGGAAGAGTCTGCCGGTCACGTGTCTTTTATTGTAAGGGGTGAGCAACGTACAGTCGATGGAGCCATCTAGTTTCTCAGTAGAGGGCAAACGAAATAGTAACCTGTAAGCTTCAGACTGTGCCCGGGCATCTAGGTCTCTCTTTAGAAATGAGGCTTTCTTAGGGACATTTTTACTAGAAAATTAGTCACATATATTAAAGTTATGTTTATGTTATCCCAAAAGCTTAGTTTGTTTTCCCATCCGTTTGTTATCCAAAAACGGTTCATCTAGTTCTGTAAATTCTAGTGTTGTTAAATGACCGGTCATTTTTATCTGCTATTTTTTGAAGCGAAACTTGTATGAATAGATTGGTCACACTTAGAGGATCATTTTATGAGTAATTATGATGCTGATCCTACATTTTGTTGCATAAAAATGTAAATTCAATGTTTTGTGTCATTTATGGAAACTGTTTTGTAATATTTCCAGACGACACCATCTATTTTCGATATTTTAGACTTACAACACTAGTAAATTCTCTTAAAATTAAAACTGAACTATAAAAGGTTCAAAATTGTTAATGAAGTTTAAAAAATATTGCTTAATTAAATTTAGAATGTAATTAGTAATCTTAATATTTACGAAATCAATATAATTTACACAATCAAATATATTTTTTAAAAAGAAGTCTTAAATAATACCTTAGCTTATTTAACAACTCTCTGTCTTCGCTGTAATGTCTTTTATCATCTATCAGCCTGCAAAGAATAAAAAGCGTTATAGTTTTTGTTTATTTTTGGCTACAAATAATTTATGTATTATTACCTCTTTACAGCCAAATCTACTAATTGTTCCATGAGGGAAAATGTTTCATTTTGCTCAAAAACATGCTGAAATTATAATCACGTTCTCTCGTGGAGATTTGGATTGAATCAGGGAACACTATACTGTTCTTCTTGCTCAATTGGGTAACTTCTGACCACCTTATGCACACCTTGGTGTCCAATCCCAAAATGAAAGCATGAAAACAGCAATAGTTTATGGAAAGGTACATCCATCCTTGTCTGGGGAGTTTGCCTTTCCAATAACTTAAAAAAAAAGAAAAATATTTTTAATTTCCCTACAAACACCCTAGGTGGTGTACAATCATCAAATTGTATCAAAGCTGGAATTTAGTAATCCTGGTAAATTAGACAGAAATTTTGTAAATATTTGTTCTACAGGCATAGGCACAGATAAAACAGAAATTAGTCTTAGTTGTTTACTTATAATAATAATTTATTTGTTTATTTTCACAGATAAAGCTTAATAATGTGTTACTCTAATTCTTATTGTTATAATTATATGATAGGAAATTTAGAAAAAAAAAACATTCCATGTGGGGAGCTGATATTTTATGGTATTTATAATACGGAATAACTTTTACTCTGATTAGGCACATTTGAATTTCAATGAAAGGTCACAAAGTTTATCATTTATGTTGATATAATGCGTTTGGTTTATGACATTAAATGAACAAAATTCCCATATTTCATTAAGTGAACAAAATATATGCATATTCGGTGGCTTCATGGTGAGTCTATTAATCGTTTTGGGAGAACCATAAATTATATGGAGCTGAACATTATTTGTATCTGGGGGTTATCTGTCCTTTATTAGTCACTTATTGTCAATAGAAAGTACTACTTTTTGTCATTCCTTTTGCTTCCTTTTTTAACTCTTTCAAAACATACCCTATACCTAAAATGTACGATTTTCGAGTTATTTAAATTATTTGTCAAAGAGGTTAGAGGATTAAAGATGAACTTTATCCCTTCTGAAGTCGGCCATTTTAAATAGAACTTGCTGTATTTTATAGTACTGTTTACTTCTTTTTTTTACCTCCTTTCTATACATACTTTTACAGTATGGTTGAATTTATTGATACCTATGTACATATTCATAGAAAAATGGAATAATTGTGTTATAATACATTTGTTGTCCATGGCACACTGTATCAGATAAAAACTATACAGTTTACAAAATACAGCATGTTGTATTAAAAATAATCGACTTAAGCACAAAGTTGTTTTGTTTGATCCTCTAGCTTTGTTAAATAATTTGAAATAACTCAAAAACGGTACATTTTGGGTATAGAGAATTCTAGTATTTATTGAAAGAGGATAAAGAAAGGAAGCGAATGGAATCATAAAATATAGTATGTTCTATTTAAAATAAGTGACTTAATAAAGGACAAAATTGTTCAAAGACCCTCTATTTTGAACACTCAGATTTTTTTCGTATATCATGGTAAAAAAAATAAACTAAAAGTTTACCACTGCAAAAGTTATTAATTTTTCTCTATGGGTTTACAATTTCAATTTCTTTTCTTAAAACTGAAATATCTGGAAAACCGTTCATTTTAGAGATTAATTAATAGCCACTGTCTTACAGTTATTAGAGTAACTTTAAATTAATGGGTAGGAACCAAATATGGGATTAAAAATAAGGCACTCACCATGAAGCACCCTCTATATTAGGTGCAGTCAGAAAACCATATGGTTCTACATATAATAAAAACTGTTTTGTACCAAAAGGTTTTACTTACCTACATGAGTAATAATTAACAAGTTTTTCCTCTTTGGATAAACTAAATAAACGAAGGAATTTTTCAGAAGTTATCTTAAAAGAATTTGTATCTTCATCTAAAAAAAAAATGTGTGATGTTAGTTAGAAAATTTTCCATGTTATCTATATACAGTGTGTGTTAAGCCAACATCGGCCGGTTATGAAAAAGGACAAATACATGTGAAACGACATGTAGACGTAACCATCATTACGCATCGAAGGTAGTGGGAAAATAAGACCGCCCTTCACCACCTACCTAATCAGTACGAGTCAACACGTCTGAACCTGAACCCTTCTTCCACACAGCACGGCTAATCGCCCGCCGCGCCGAGCCAAAATGCTGTACTAATAAGATTATGCGTAATATTTTGGATACCTAGTGTTTTTAGAAAGTGTTGGTCTATTTAGAAAGGGCACGGGTAGCCGAGTGGGTTAAAGCACCGTTCTTTCCAGTCGCGATACCTCTGTCGCGTTGTTCAAGTCCCGGCCGGAGTAGCGATTTTTAATTGTCTCGCTTTCTCCGTCAGGGCTTGATAAGCAACCACTAATACACTAGTGTATAGGTGTGGATGCATAGATGCCAATCTAACCGCACATGCCCTAGATTTGGTAATGTTCTGAGTTTTCAGGGTTTCCTCAGAACTGTAAAGCAAATGCGTTACCGAAATAATCTTAAGTCGCTCCCAGTGTGCCATGGCAAATAATAATAATAGCCACTCCTTCCCCCACAGGTCCCTGAGAGGACCTAAGGGGTTACTCTTCCGAGTAATTATAGGGTGAGTATTATTATTATTATTATTATTATTATTATTTGGGAACACATGTTAGCAAATGAATCTTTTAATTTACGTTCAGAATTGCCGTTATGATCCCATGCTATACGATATTCTGATATACTTACATATGTATTTCTTCGCGTGAATAAACCATTTTAATAACATTTTTAACAAGAATACTGTTTACTTCAACTACACTTCTCGCTCTGTCTAGCGGCAGATGGTGAGTGGACCGGTCTTATTTTCCCACTACCGTCGATGCGTATGCGGTATCTGTCGTCTCACTTTGTTTGTCCTTTTTCAAAACTGGCCGATGTTGCCTTTACACAAACTGTATATTTTTTGGTGCTGAATCTACTAGTGATATCAAAAATCTTGTAACATAATTAGGGGGAGATGGAGGTGCATTGGTTTTTGACGGTTTTGATGAAAATTTGCATTTTATGTAATTTTTTCCTAAACTGTGCATATACTAATTCTGAAGTCAAAAATTGTGTAGGCTTTGAAAAAGAAAAGAGCACCCTGCAGTGTCTATGACAGGTCTGTCAAGCTCATTTGCGTTTTTTTGAATTGTTTTGATTGTCACCACTTTTTTCAAAAAGTAGAAAATGCAGGAATTTTCTTCACCTTCAGGAGGCTGTAGCTCCCTTAAGAAGCAATTCCGAATACGACATGTGTTCGGAGAATATAGGACCTTATTTTCTTATTTTGACCTAAAGAATCACCCCCTGAAACCCTTAAACGTTTTTTCCGCATTCCCGGTATAAACTTGACACTGTCTTGGAGATATTGAATATACACCACTCGTTGAGGAAGAAACCACAAACAAATTGCATAATTTAATCTGGAATGAACCTGGGAATAGTACAAACTTAAAAGCTAGTTAGTATTTCATATTGTTCTTATATTTCTGAACAAAAAAGTTAAAGAAGACAATTTTGATATAAGATTGGATCAATGAGTCCCCAAATTTAAACCGTAACTTCCATAGTAACTTCTAAAAAAGGTAACATTATCCCTTTGTTCAATTTTGGTATTACGTAGGTTGCTAGGAAAGTTTTTTCTTATAACTTTATTATTTACAATTTTTCAAAATATTTGCCATCACAGTCAATACACTTCCTTATGCGGTGAAACCAGTAGTCAAATATTTGCTCCCATTTTCCTTGCGGGATTAATTCGCAAGCCTCATGCCAGGCCCTGAGTAACTCTTCATCAGTCGAAAAACGACGCCCTTTCAATTTTTCTTTAACAAAAGGAAATAATCCGAAGTCACAGGGCGCGAGATCGGGGCTATAGGGTGGATTTAAGTCATCCAACTTTTAATTCCCTTAATAGATCCCGGTGGGAAGCCTGTAGTTACATTTCTAAGTGTTGGTGACACTTTTTTGAGTTTGTTATTACATGTATAATTAATACACTGTTTACTGCCAGTTAAGTGGTATTCCTCTACCCCAAGGTTATTTTTTTTACCCCAACCTTAATATACTTTTTTTTTTTAAAAATTTAATTAAAAAGACATTTATGTGATTTTCTCGAAATTTTGAGATCTGTAAGTTATGGAAATTTAAATTTTTATTTCATCACAACATTTCGTCTATGAGATTTTACAATATTTGTATCTAAGGAAAATAAGAATTTTCAAAAATCACAACTATAAAAAAATTGTATTTACTCGTTGAATATGAAAAAAAATGTTTGGCCAATATTTTGCAAGCCGTTTCCAAGATCTACCCGGAGGCAGCCATTTTTGGAAAAAAAATTCGTTTGGAAAAAAATTTTCCCTGAAAATGTTTTGCCATTGCAGCCTTCTACTTCCCAGGTCCCATGCCTTCATACGGAAATACGAGCATGTCAAATTCCACCGGCCGCTACTGCCACCAACGTTCATTTAAATCCGAATTTTTGATTTGCCTGTGTTTCCATGTTAGTGGGAAGGCATCTGGGACTATTGTTCATGTGAGTCTTACATTACATAAATAAAAAACAAGATTGTATTATGTGTAAACATGTAAGGCATCAATTACTTTCACTAGTTATAATCATAAATATAAGTGGAAATTAATTTTATAATAGTTGAAATTATACAAAATGTATGATCATTGAATCTAAGTAATTGTAGGTATATATTTTGGAAATGTCAAAATTGTACATAATTAAAGAGCTTTCAAAAAACTTGTTATCTTGTAAATAAACTACTGAGTACTAGATAATGACAATAATTCCACTTTACTAATACATTACTCAGCATGATTCATTACTTGATAATTAACTTTAATATTTTGGATATATGTTTTGATTATTATTGAAGCCATAAAATGTTTAATACTAGGATATAAAGTTATCTATGTTTATAAATAGGTAATTCAAATTGAGAGACTACAAAAAATATAGAATACAAGTTACAGTATTACGGAAAGGGTCTGGAATAATGCCTATGTATACTCTATTAACAACTTAAACCTGTTAACTATCTTTGCTATTTTAAGGGGTAACACCACTGTAAAAAGCCTAAAAAAAAAAAAACTTTTTGGACGATTTTTTTTTTTTGATTGAAGAGGAAAGGTAGCATGAAAAAACGCTTTAGGGATGTTATTGGTCATATATGGAAGTACAAAAAAAATTTTTTTTCATCCATAAATATTGCTAAATGACGATGCTAGTCTCTCCGCGCGTTGTCGTCGGCGCTTAGCCAGGCGAGAACTGGTGCAAATGTTGATTTGGAACAAAAAAAATCCTCTTAATCTACATGAGTATAGATAGTCAAAAACGTATGGAATTTTAAAAAATACTTTTTTGTGTAATTGGCATGTTTTTGAAGAAAAAAGTTAATTTTTTAACGAAAAAAAGGGTGATTATTTATTTATAAAAAATTGTATAAATTAACTTATTGAAAAATCCGTACGTGTTTCACTTCAAAATGTTGTTTTAAAAGATGTGGTTAGAATTTCAAACGAAAATATTGAAAATTGTTGGGAGTTATGTGCGTTTTTGAAAAATCGTGTTTTGAGAAAAACGCATTTAAAGTTTTAAAATGAGTTGTAGACATGAAAAAATGAGAAATTAGACTGTTTAAAATTTATATCTTTAATTACGTTAATCTGCGATCCCGGGACCATAAAGCTGCCCTTTCCACCTTCAAATAATTCTCCTCGTCTCCTTTTCTTGATAATTTAATGCTGAGCGTGCCTCTTTTAAAGCATCGATCAAAGAATGCAAGTAAAAATTATATGACAGCACACCGATATCCATCTCCAGAATTTTCATAATTTGTAAAATGCTCTTTATACCAATCTTTCATAGTTTTCATTCTCTCTTCAGGCCTACACTACGACTTTCACTTGAATTTTTTCAAATGGTAAACTAGTTTCTTTAACAACATCTAGTGTATTGCAGTAGGTAAGAAGTTAGAAATCAGTAGGTAAGACATTATTTAGTACCTTTTGAGCAGGTAAGTCGTTCGAGGTATGAGTTAGAGGCGTACACACGCTTTGGGGAAAAGAGCGAAATTTCAAACAAAAAAAATTCATGTATAAAATTTTCATTTTGCCTCATATTTTAGAAGACTCAAAGTATGTTTTAAGCCAAAACCAAAAAAATCGATATTTTGAAAATTCTACACTGGTGTTAACCCTTAAGTAGCATTTAGATTAAGTTTTCATTTTGATTAATTTGGTAAGTTGTCTAATACAACCAATAATTTAAAATTTAATGACAATCCACACTATAAACAAGTTAACTACTTGAAGACTAAAATGTGGCCTCCATCACATTAATCATATGTCACATATGTTTAAAATGTCTACAATTATTGAGGACAATTATTGTCTACAAAGGAGCTTCTTATTATTAGAAACACCTCACCTCTAATTACTGCTCTCATTACACCAATAATTCAAGTTTTAAGGCATTAGTACCATTATTTTACCATTCCTTATTATACTTTATGTTTAATGTATCCTCATAAGAAAATATCACAGGGAAACAAATCAGATAACTGGGCTGATTTGTTCCCCTCTGATTTAACTCCCTGTGTATGCTATTAATGTGATGGAGGTAAGGTAGTCTTCATGGTAACTACTAGTTTATTCTATAGGTATCAAATATTAAATAATTTGTTGTATTGAGCCAAAATTCAGATATAGGCATTATTCCAGATTTTTGCCAGATCCTGTGTAATGATGAAATATATTGCCTGAGTTGTTATTCATTTATCATCTATTTGGTATTTTTTTTATTAAAAATATCGCTATATCGAAAGAATATCAAACTAAAATTAAATACAAATACATATATAAATAAAACATACCTTCAGCTTCTACTTCTATCCTTGTAGCAATCACAGATTCAATTTTACATGTTACGAAATCTGTTATATCCTCCTCATTATCAAATGAATGCAATGTTTCAGACACATTACTAAATAACCATTCCCAATCCTTCAGGATCTCTTGACGTGTCATCGCACAGGCTATTTCTATAAATGTAGTTTACAAAGGACATGTATTTGGATAATGTTTATACCAAAGCTAGTAAAGAAGGGACTTACGATAATATACTTCTGATGACGGGGTCTGGTGCAGTATTCTGTAGGGGGCTGGTTTTGTATCCAAAATACTGTCAATTGTACCCACAAGAAGGGATGAAAAGCCTTTGACGTTTCCATGTCCTTTTCGATGCTGAAGTACAAAATATATAGAAGTCTCTTCCGTTTCCCTAAAATTATTCAGTTTGTAATAATGCAAGCCTGTCTACTATTAATAAAATATGTTACCAAAAGGCGTTGGCTATAAGAACTTCTTGAGGTTTAACAAACATTTTTATAGATATGCAAGTTCATAAAATAGACATGTTGAAAAATGGTGTCAACTACAATAGATAATGCAGACCGATTTATTGCAGAAAAAAGTTAAAGGCATTTCTGGTCGAAAAACTTTTACTGATTTCCTATAAACTTGTTTATTATGAGATAAACACACAATAAAACAGATAAACAGTATTTCCCTATCACCTAGCACTAAATTTTGATTAGACAACTGTCAAAGTCAAATCGTCACCTATGATGGTGGCGATATCTTTACCATTCGATATGAAGCTTAGAGTTGGGATGTAGAATTCTAGATGGCATATCTTTATATCTCCATTTTTTAAAACAGGTTTCTGAAGTAGTAGCAAATTTGGTATTCATCTATTTACATTTATTCATAACAATCATAACCAGAGACGTGCAGTTTGTCCGCAACGCAAACCGTAATTAACTTATGGGTGACCGGAGCGGGGTTGACATACAGTACGGATTTTAGACTCCTTATTTATTATTATAATAAAATTATTAAATGAACTAACAAAATGTAATTTGTGATACTACAACAAGATCATGACATATTTTCCTAAATAGTTCCCTGGGATAGCAACAATGTCGCGGTCTTCCTATGACGTAATCGCAAAAATGCGGACCATGTATTACCTATGTAATATATAACATTAAAAAAAAACGTCATCAAAGTTGGATGAGAAAAAAAAGACTTAGAGAGTATTTCTATTCTTAATCGAATTTACAATCTTATTTACTTGTCAACACTGTCATATTATATGACAGCCATTGTTTATTTCACAAATTGTGTCACTTGTCAAAAGTTTGACAACCGAAAAGCTTAGACATGATCGCTATTTCCATCTCTCTCGTTCATAGTCAGAGTTGATGACTTTTTTTGGTCTCTATAAGAAAGTTTATTTTGTTATATCCACCAATTTTAGTTCCGCAGACTTCCACATTTCCGAACTCTCTATGATTACCGAACTGCTGGCCGGAAAGGCCTGGCTCGGTGTGGTTGTTTTCTGTTTTTTTGATATAATGTATATATACATTAAATATAAAAGAAGTCAGAGAGGTTTTTAATAATTGTTTATTGAACATGTGATAACCTATAAGAAGATGTTGTATTTAAAAAAGGGGACTGGAAGGGGAAGGTTAAAATATCTTAATTTTAAATGTATGAGCGAAAGGACACAAAATATAGCCATTTAAAGAAGGTTTTACGGTTGTCCCAAAAAGAACCTGTTAGGGGGGAGGGAGGGGACTCTTTGCTTTATATATTTTATTTTTTTTTTTTTTTTTAAATTGGTTATATACATTACATACAGTGTGCGCCAAAACAATTTTATTGTTCGCAACTTATGGAAAAAATATATATGTATATAACCGCATTATACAGTAAGTTACCATATTGTTATGTATGAATATTATGTTGCTATGACAACAGTGAAAAAAGACAGAATTGTTCACTGCTTCGGCGTACAAAATTCCGGCGAATCGCAGCAAAGTCGGGCTCAGGTCACTATTATTGCAAAGCGATAGTTCACAGAAAATACATCAGAATACATTAGTGAATATTCGAATAAACTACGTACGGCGTACGGCGTACTATTATGGCGGCACTTCACTTGGCGTAGCGTATTCGTATATTTGTTGTATTTGCCCAAAAACGGCCATGTGTAGAGAAGCTATTCGCTATATTTGCTTTATTTGTACAAATAACGCGAATAGCGCTAACAGCAAATACGCGTTTCCGTCCAATTGTCGGTTTTCAATCACATATCAAAGAAGTCAAATAAGGCGAATATTTGCGGCAACCGTCCACACTTGGTTCCACCAGCGCCGTGTTCGTCATGGTCTTTTAGTAACTTTGTACTTATATAGATTTAACATGTATTGATAATAAGAAGCATACAGGTAATAAGCTTCTGTCGCTGTCGCTGTCAACACGTCCGTCACTGTATTTACTGGTTCTGAATATTCAAACATGTTTGGCATATTTGAGTATTTTGATATATGTGTGGATGGCATGTTTGGAATATTTGCGAATACATAAAATATTTGGAAAAATACGGCGATACTCAAACACAAATACGCTACGCCAAGTGAAGTGCCACCATTACATGACGGTATTTAGGTGTGGTAATTGCAGTGGTCACGAAAAATGAAACTTAAAAGGATTTACCCATAAAAACTCATAAATTGTTTAATACAAAAAGAGACAATTTTAATGTAATATGCGTAAGATCTTTTGCAGAGCATATTTTTGCAACTTCTTTCGTCTCTTGTTAAACAGTTGCAGTTTTGTTACAGCTGATTTTGTGTTATTTAATTATTTTACCTTTAATCAGCGACCCATGTGATGGCATGGTGGGAGTGATGGAGCCGAGCAATCCGGAGTTATTTAATAAATCTCTACTGATTGGACGCACCCTAATTAGACCACAGAATACGACAGTTGTAAAAGTTGTCAATTTAAATGACTTTTCTCAAAAGATCACTAAAGATACGGAATTGGGAGTCTGCGAAACAGTCACAATTGTAAGACTCTTGGAGGAGTTACAAAGTGATTACAAGAAGCCCGACACAAATGTTCTCCCAGAATGCTTACAAGACATCGTAAGCAGAGCCGAAACCAGACTCAATAAGGAACAGACTAAAAAACTAGAAGAACTACTAAGAGAGAACAAGGAGGTCTTCGCTTTAAAATCAAGCGATTATGGTAGAACAAATGTTGTGAAACATCGAATTGACACTGGTTCAGCAAGGCCTATCAAACAACATCCCAGAAGAATTCCACTAGCTATGAGGGAAGAGGTTAACGAAATGCTGGCCGATATGAAGAAGGAGGGAACAATAGAACCTTCGCAGAGTCCTTGGGCATCTCCTGTAGTCCTTGTGAAGAAAAATGATGGATCCACGCGGTTCTGTGTTGACTACAGGAAATTAAATGAGGTCACCAAAAAGGATAGTTACCCACTACCCAGAATTGATGACACTCTGGACACCTTAGCTGGAGCCAAATGGTTTTCGACATTGGACTTGAATAGCGGATATTGGCAAGTTGAGGTTAGTCAAGAAGATAAGGAGAAGACGGCATTTACCACCGGAAATGGACTTTGGCAGTTTAATGTGATGCCATTTGGTCTGTGTAACGCTTCAGCCACTTTTGAACGATTGATGGAGACTGTACTTCGTGGTCTGCAATGGGAGACCTGCCCGATTTACCTCGACGATGTAGTTGTGCTGGGAAGATCATTCGAGGAGCACATGAAGAATGTAGCCGAGGTGTTCAAGAAGTTGAGGGCAGCTAACTTGAAATTGAACCCGAAGAAGTGCAGTCTATTTCAAAAGGAGATGAAATACTTGGGCCATGTCATCACAACTGATGGGGTGAAAACGGATCCAGAGAAAACAGAGTGCATTAAGAACTGGCCGTTACCTAGAGACAAGCACGAAGTTTCTGGGTCTCTGCACCTACTACCGACGTTTCGTGCGAAACTTCTTTGATATTGCGAAGCCACTTCACAGACTGACAGAAGACAACGTACCCTTCGAATGGACCCAGAAATGTCAAAGAGCATTTGAAGCACTAAAAGAGTCTCTTTGTACCACGCCGATTTTGACCTACCCCCGACCAGGACAACCCTTTATTGTGGACACAGACGCAAACAACGTTGGTCTCGGAGGAGTGCTCTCCCAAATCCAAGATGGCGAGGAATAAGTGATTGGATACTTCAGCAAGGTCTTGTCAAATACAGAGAAGAACTACTGTGTCACTCGTAAAGAACTGCTGGCCATTGTGAAAACACTTGAACATTTTCACAAGTATTTGTATGGTCAAAAATTCCTCCTTAGAACGGACCATGCTTTCTTGAAATGGCTACTACAATTCAAGAATCCCGAAGGGCAGATAGCGAGATGGCTGGAGCGCTTGCAAGAATACCGCTTTGTGATAGAGCATAGACCAGGAAAGAAATCGGCACGGAAATGCCGACGCCCTGTCCAGAAGACCTTGTTCCTCGAATTGCAAACATTGCAGTAGTCTAGAAAGGAAAGAAGATACATCAACGATTCCTTGCAAAGTCGTCACCGCCCAACCAGAAGACAAGTGGAGCCCAGCAGCCATTCGTAAAGACCAGCTAGCCGATAAAGATTTGAAGTCCATCCTGGAATGGAAAGAAGCAGGAACTGGTAGACCCCCATGGCCTGACGTTAGCGACAAGAGTGTGGCACTCAAGAGGTATTGGGCACAGTGGGATTCCCTCTCTGTGAAAGATGGTACCCTGGTGAGAAATTGGGAAAACAGTGAGGGAACCGAAGTTAAGAAACAGGTTCTGCTACCAAGATCTCGAGAGTGCCTGATGTGCTGCAAGAAGTCCATAGAGGCATTGGCGGAGGACATCTCGGTACCAACAAGACGCTACAGAAGCTTCGAGATAGGTTCTACTGGGCGAAATGTAGAACGGACGTAGAAGATTGGTGCCGAAAATGCGACACCTGCGCTGCTAGCAAAGGACCAAAGACAAGATCACGAGGCAAAATGTACCAATACAACGTCGGCGCACCGTTCGAAAGAATAGCAATTGACATCGCAGGCCCCTTTCCCAGAACTCAGGATTGGAACCGTTATCTGTTGGTTGCGATGGACTATTTTAGTAAATGGCGCGAGGTGTATCCATTACCCAACCAAGAAGCGACGACAGTGGCTGAAGTAGTAGTCAACAACGTTTTCTGCAGATTTGGAGTGTCAACGGAATTACATTCTGATCAGGGCAGAAATTTGGAGTCTGCAGTGTTCCAAAAAGACTGCGAAATGATGGGAATTCGGAAGACAAGAACCACGCCACTACATCCACAATCTGATGGCATGGTTGAACGCTTCAATGCCACTTTAGAAACCCACCTGAGGATGTTTGTGAATGACCACCAAGATGATTGGGACAAGCTGATTCCGCTCTTCCTGATGGCATACCGATCTGCTGTGCACGACACAACGGGAAAACCGCCTGCTAGGGTTGTCTTTCGAAGAGAGCTTCGTCTCCCCGCAGATTTACTCTTTGGCCATCCGACTGAGCGACACACCGACCTTGACACTTATGTTGGAGAGTTGGAGCGAAGGATGTCAGCGGTACATGACCATGCAAGAAGCCGTTTCCAACTGGAAAGTGACCGCATGAAAACCAGATATATGACGTCCGGGCCAATTCCTTTGGATTTCAATAAGGCGACCTGGTATGGCTGTATAACCCCGTTCGACGTAAGGGAAGATCGCCAAAGTTGCAGAACAACTGGGAAGGCCCATTCACAGTCATTAAGAGGATCAACGACGTCGTTTACAGAATCCAGAGGAACCCCCGAAGTAAAATGAATTTCGTCCACCTAGACCGCCTGACGCCATATCGGGGTAGAACCGATCGGGACGATCGGTCTTAAGAAGGGGGCAGTGTGACATATTCTGCCTGCAAGGCGTCGGTCTATTGTTGGTTGCCTATACGAGATTATTACAATCAACATAATTGGGGCCAACAAGATAACGTCCGAGAAAGTACTACAGAGATTCGCGGCGGTTCGAGAGAAAGCTGGAGAATTGTTCCGGAGAATTCGGATGATGTATACAGGCACAACAGCGAGCCCCCAAGAGTCAGTTTGAATTGAAACGGCCAGTGAAGATCAAAGTGACATACCGGGTGATATTTAGACCGCGATATTTAGTAGCTATATTTAGAGTGTGATTTTAGGATAGTTGTTGTGATCAAATTAATTCAACAATAAACGCTTTTACCAAGTAAAAAGTGTTACAATATTTACATGTGATATTTTAAAATAGTTTCAGTATTTTAGTCTCAATCTTCAGTCGATCCCAGAAGCCTGGAACATTACATAGACATAGCCTTGAATAGTGGACACTCCTCTCTCGACACTGTACATCTGACACCAAGACAAGATTATATGAGTAATCTTAACGTGGGAATATACTTATAGGCACCGTTGAATTAAAGTATTAAGTTATAAAACATAAATTAAGGTACGAAAAAATTACTAAATGTATGTTTTGCAAATAATCGTATTTTTTTAGTTTTATTATGTCTTCCAATCATAAGTATGTAATGCCATCAAAATCTTGTGAATTCATATTTCGACGTGGGATTGGTTTTTGGGTGTGGACGGCGAACCATTTAAGTTACAGCGTAGCGACCGAGGCATTAAAACGAGGCAAATGGTGCTAATCTAAAAAGTACCTGCTACGCCAATTTTGATGATCAGTTTATGTTGCATACAGCGTTCGTATTCTTGCCATTGGTCACAAGTCTCTGATTACATCGCGGGAAGATCGCCATATAATGCCAGTCTCAGAGGAATATTTTAGGGAATTTTATGGTGATATCGTTAAGTTGCACAAATCATCAGTTGGTTTCAACCCTAACTCGTATAATCTTCATGCAGCATCCGCATTTCCTTGGAAAAGTGACAGCCATTTGCTCTTGACTCTAGCGGCATTTCACTGGTTCTAGCGACGGGAATTTTTACACTGGCCTGCCCTCTTAATGTAAAATGTCAAACTTTTTCCCGACATTTCACGAATAAAGCGCCCTTGTTGTCTCAATGTACAGCCAGTTCCAAGTTCGCGGCTGACCATTGAGATCTCAACAACTATAAGAGATATAGAATTTTAAACTGTGGCAAAGTTGGGTAATTTGATGCTCAGTCAAATGCCACTTAAAATACAAGAAAACCCAGAATACGAAAATATCCTGAAAAAAATCTCGCATATCTGCTTTTAGAATGAACAGCTCAGAAATAAATAAAATATTCAGGTTCATCATAATAAACTCATAAAAAAAAAAAGAAATTGATGACGGACCCGAAAAAATCGAAACGTCGTACTTAAGAACTGATAATGCCGTTTTGTAGAAAAGAAAAAGTGATAATGAGGAAGTGCCATAAAAAAAACTTACTAAAATAAAGGCAGAAAAAATTAAAACGTCAAAAAATCCTCAATTTTTAAATGGCATTTGATTGAGTATCAAATCGCCCAACTTTTTCGTATCTCTTATAGTTTACGATATCCCAATGGGTCACTTTCGAAAATTGGGACTCGCTGTACAGACCTCAAAGGATTAACCATGAACCAATCGAAAATTATAAACATAAGTTGTGAAAGTTTTTATGTCAGGTTAACATTCGCTACACTCTTTACACTATATTGAGGGCAATATCCTTTAAACATAAACGATAATTTATAAGTTATCATAATCTTTATGCATTTTTAAATATGGTTCAATAAAACAATCGCCTTATCAACATTTACGTCTATCTTTAAAGGACATTGGAGCAGAATTGGAAACTTCGATGTAGAAAGAAACTCACACTCGAATATTTTGCTATTTAACAGCCAAATACTTGCCTAATACAGCCTAATGTTTTCACTCAATACACCAGTTTCGCCAACTATTTCTCCTCCTCATCCTATTTACATTGAAATTTTTGTTGTGGTTTACTGACCCATGAAATTTATTATACTGTAGTAGCATGAATAAATATTAAATTGATAAATACAATTCTAAGGAAACATGCATTATATATATCAGACGGCCAGAACTATACAACTCAGTTTCAGCTGACTTAGGTATGTAATCCCATAATCTCATATCCCCAAAACCCTATAACCGGGGGTAAGCAAACTATAATGTGGCCGGTTTATGTGGTTACATAATCCAGCTAATACTGAGTTGTATGATTCTCCATGTCTGATGTATAAAATACATACATATTTTCCCAATGTTCTGTGGGCTATTTTTACTTGCAGAATCCGGGTTATAGGGTTTTGAGGTTATGGGCGTTATGGGATTTTGTGGTGACGGGGTTGGGTTATAGGTTATTTGAGTTTGAGGTAATTTGCTCACCAATCTTCAAGATACGTGTCATATAGTGCTCAGATCTACAGATCCCGGAGTATGAAGTTATTGAGTTTGAGTTTATGGGGTAATGGAATTATAGAGTCTGAATATGTTCTTCCGCAGACCCCCATATTGAAGGGTTATGGGTTTGAGGTTCCTTGGACATGACTTTTCCCATCAGCTGCACATACCTGCTTGCTATGGTGTTTAGGAGGTCCATTTGGGTCGAAACATTATACTCATCTCTATCAACGAATTTTTTTGGCCCTGTGTAATGGGTCGATAACTGACAATCCACTGTTCAGGTTAATAAACAGGGATAATAAAGTTACGGTTGACTCAACTGAAAATTCCACGGGTGATGGAATGATTTTTCAAAAAATTCCCGAGACACGTCAACTTTTAAATGTATTTACCTACATTTTGCAAGTAATATGAAAAAATATAGTCCCTTCAGGGGTGGCTGAAACCACCCTCGACATGATTTTTTCAAATGCAACCCTATGGCTTGTGACCCCTCATTGTAAAGCTGGTGGAAAGAGGAATCCAACGCACTGATCAAATTTTAATTTTTGGTATGTTTGTAGGGTTGCATACAATTAAAACAATTTAAAAATTAAATTTATTTTCAACGTAACAATTGTTCAAAATATGCACCATTCACTTGTTGGCAGCATCCCAGTCTGTGGTATTTTTCGTCCCTTACATTATGCAACATTTGCGGTGTTATTTTTCCGATTTCCCTCTCTTATCCTTTCCTGCAGATCTGCTATGTTGTTGGGTTTCTGAATGTAAACCCTACTTTTAAGATGTCCCCACCAAAAGAAATCCAGTGGTGTAAGATCTGGAGATCTTGCTGGCCACTCAATATTACCTCGCCTCCCAATCCACCTACCGGGAAAAATTCTGTCCAGATACTGACGAACAATGGCAGCATAGTGTGGTGGGGCCCCATCTTGCTGAAACCATAACCTCTCGTCGGTCAAGTTAGGGTTTAAGGGGTTTGGAAATAAATGACATAGCACTGGCATTAGTTCGTGCTGGAGTAAACGCAAGTATCTTGCTCCATTAAGAGTGTCATCAAAGAAAAATGGTCCTACAATTCTATCTTGTATTATTCCGGCCCACACATTAGTTTTCTGTGGGCGCTGAGTATGAAGTTCCCTCATCCAATGGGGGTTCTCTTCAGCCCAGTAACGACAATTTTGGCGATTTACGTGCCCGTTTAATGTAAAAGTAGCCTCGTCAGAGAAAAACTATCCACTCTAAAGATAACTGGTTTTCATCAATACAAGTCATCAATAAATCGCAAAATTCCAACTCGTCGATCTGGATCATCTTCAAGTAGCTCTTGAACAGCTTGCATTTTATATGGGCGTTTTTTCTCATATTTAAGTATTTTTAAAACTTTTTTTGTGATTAAGATTACTATCACGGGCCAGTTGACGGGCTGGAGTGATTGGATTTTCTTCTAGAGCAAGCACAAATTCAACTTCGTGTCGTCATGAACAACAGCCTGCCTCTTACTCGGTACTTTCGTGACATGACCCATCTCTCGATATTGTGCCTCAATTTTACTAATGGTACCTTGATTTAGTGGTGGCAAGTCAGGATGCGTTTCTCGAAACAAGCGAACAACTTCGCATTGAGTTCGCGCCCTATTACCATATCCAATCATCATCAAAATTTCGATTTTTAGTGATTCAGTTAAATAAGACATTTTCACCAATTTGAAATAACACTTCGTTTCAAACTGAATACAGCATACAAACTAAATTACTCTTTGCGGCCGTGTAAAAACACTAGCAAAAAAATAACAAATATCAGTCGTGGCAAAAAATTGCTTGGAATTTTTTGTGGGGACATATGAAAAGTAAGGTTTACATTCCAAAACTAAACAACACACATTTTGAGTACGAAATTGTTGCGTTAAAAATAAATTAAACTACAATTAAAATTATGTTTTAATTGTATGCAACCCTACAAACATACTAAAAATTAAAATTTGATCAGTGCGTTGGATTCCTCTTTCCACCAGATTTACAATGAGGGGTCACAAGTCATAGGGTTGCATTTGAAAAAATCATGTCGAGGGTGGTTTCAGCCACCCTGAAGGGCTATATTTTTCACATTACTTGCAAAATGTAGGTAAATACATTTAAAAGTTGACGTGTCTCGGGAATTTTTTGAAAAATCATTCACCACCCCGCTAGCGAATATATTCCAGTTAAAGTCTCCACCGTGTATATTATGTGTATATCGGCCAGTTATAAAAAAAGGGTAAACAAAAGTGATACGACTAATAATGCAATATACTTCGATGCAACCGCATATGCATCGAATTATAATTAGATTTGAAATCTATAGAAAAATGGTAAATTATTTTATTAACCGTATAATAATAGCACGAGTAAAATTATATCTATTTTTATTTTCCCTGAGGAATAACTGAGCATTTCACTTTTCAGTTGGAATTGCTAATTCCCCCCAAAATGTTATAAGTGATAAGAATCCGACAAAAAAGACACTGGCTATTGAAAAAAAATGTATACGCCACTTAATTTTATGAACCACCCTCCTGCGGAGTCACGCCTCAATAACTCAGAAGGAAATATATGTGAACAACATGAGGGGGTAATAAATACGTCCGATACGTCTGTCTTACTAGGGCCGTTGTTCGAATGAAATGAGGCAATTTGTATGTGCGCGCTCGGTCAGGTGGTACGGTTCTGATTGATGCTCGTCGAGCACACATTCGATGTTCTATGTAATGCGTGTGTCTGTCTGTCTATATGTGCATCGACACACAACGTGATGGTCGCCACGTCTCGATCACTCATTGTAATCGATGGTGTACCGCCGCACCTACCTATTGTTCTGAGCAATGTTACACATACTCTATGGGACTATGAAAACCTTCTAAATAAAGGTAACTGTCAACGTTTCACCCTGTTAAAATATAGCGTGATGATAAAGTTTGAAACAAAATTCAATATTGGGTCCTATTTAATAATTTTAAAGAAATCGCTGGTACATACAATTTTGTTTTTTGAAACGCTATCTTCTGACGTGCAAAAAACTATTAAGACTGATGATGGTTTTCAGACCAGACACTTAATTTTATTTCATTTGTTTTAAATAGCTCTTTGTGCTATCTAAATGGTGAAAAAATCATTAGTACCTTGCATAACAAATTATGGAGAAAATAATTTCACAAAATTAAAATGTAATTTTTATTGGAAATTCAAACATGCAACCTGTTCAAAGTGGCCTCCACTAACCATCGATACTGACTGATGCAAGTGTAAACACTTTGCACGCTATGCTCGATACTAGCGGAAATGAACTTATTTGTTCCATTTCAACATGAATCTTTTGCCGCAAAACTTTTCAGTTGTTAGGTCTATTAAAATAAACCCAGAATATAAGAAATAGAAAATATCTAAGGGAGTTAAATCTAGAGAACTCGGTGGCTACTCAAGTTGTCCGCGCCGCCTTATCCGTCATCGAGATTCAAGATATCTCTACACCGAAGTAAGGAGGCGCTTCGTCTTGCTGTAGGCAAATATGCCGATGAAGAATGTCGCCATCGTCATCATTGGGAAAAATAACAGTCAGCGCGGGCATTCAAATCGTATCGGCACACAACTCAAATCGTATGAATTCCAAATAACTGAAGGCAGTGAGGTTTTCTTCGAAAAAATATGGCCGTAAAAGGTGCCGTTCTATCATTCCTACCAACACATTTTTGTCTTGGCGTTGAATGTCAGAGACTTGCGTCCACTAAGAATATTATTAAAAAAAATTGATTTTGATCACAGCGTATCATGAGCTCTTCATAAACCTGCAATCGAAAGTTTGGATCATCTTTTTAAATAATCTTAAAACAAAAGACTGGCTCAGGTTGATATTTAGGTATAGCAAGTTGATTTGTAGAAAGATGATGATTTTCTTCAGTTTCATGTAGCACATTTAATTTGACGTCGTTTACTGCAGGTTGACCTTGTTGCGGCACATATTTTATAATAATTATCCAGTTTCTGTAAATTTGGCAAGTAATGTACTTACTGTAGATCTTGTAAGAGGGGGTGTGAATCTTGGCTGAATAATTCATATGTTTCTGCATGCGTCCGTAGCCTATCGCCATACCTAATCATCATTAATACTTCTATTATTTCTCACGTTTTCTGTGTCAAGTGTCAAATAACGCGTCAAGAGCTTCTACGTGAATTAATTTATCCCTTATCAGAGTTGCTTGCAAAGTTTATCTTTTCCTTACGCAGTAAAATCTAAAGTGTTATTCAGGTATCTAATATGATAAAATAAGCCCATTTGCGTCTAGTATATTTCATTCCAAATTTCAAAATGGTCTTCCTATACATAAAAAAAGTTAAACTGCCTTATGTAAATACAAAAGAAACTGTTTGAACTATCTTTAGAAAATCTCTTATGTGGGTGCAAGTAGGTAGTTTAGTTTCTTTGGGTACTAATACAAGTCAGATTTCGTTACGACTGTAAATTCTAGTGGGGTAACTTACAATTACTATTACAGATGGGGTAGATTAAGATAAGATAAGGTCAAGTGCAGAGGGCTCGTCCAAAATCAAAAAATCGTTCAAATTACTCCGGAAATTCATACGTATTCTATGGGTAATCTAAAATTTGTGGGTAGAATGTATAGAATTCCCGATATGCTTGCCTATCGATACGTACGAGACCGAATTGTTGAAAAAGGTCCCTGTGAAAAAAGTGTAACTTCTCAAAAATCGATGATCGATAATAAAAAAAAAAAAAAATCCAAAAAATAAAAAATGTAAAAAAGAAACTATTAAAGATCTGTACATATATTCGTCGACCTCCACGTGGTGATAGTTGGGCATCGTAAATTTTGTTTGCGGCGGACAGAAAATCGATGCATGGGTACATCGGACATTTACATGACTCAATAAAATTTTGATATTTCGGAAATTTTTCGTGAAAAACGTTGAACTTACGGAGAAAATTACCAAGAACAAACAGTTCTTAGAATTACCCATAGAATACGTATGAATTTTTCCGGAGTAATTTGAACGATTTTTTGATTGCAAAAAATTTGCTAACTGCAAAATCAAAACAGTTCCTCGAAAAATTTTGAAAAAATTCAGTTGCATTTATTGAATAATTTTAAGCAGTTTTTATTCTTGGTAATTTTATCCATACATTCATATTGTTTGAGATAAAAATTCATACGCGTTTTCGTGAAAATTTTGCTGTTCGGGCGCCATTTTGAAAACGCCAAGGTGAAAAAATCAAACTTCGAACTGTATATTCTTGAAATTCAGATATTACTCTACCGGTTAGAGGGGTTCTAGGTCGATGGCATGCCGGAAAGCTTTTGAAAACTCGATTTCCAAAAAAAATAGTGCGAAAAAATTATGCTTTTTTTTTATAAAAAATCTACATTTTCTTATTGTTAATAAAAATTTTCACAAATTTGGTGTACACAATCGGAAAGAGCTTGCCTTAAACTTTAAGAATATGTCTTTTAATTTTTTTTGAGTCGCAAATAGCGTAAGTTATAAGCCTCCAAAGAGCGGTGTACCGCGAGGGACATTCTGGACCGAAACGGGTTAAGTCGGTGCTTATTGTGCCACCACGGCCTAATCATTCCATTAGTCGTGTTTCCTTAAAGAAAAATACAGTACAATTTCTAGTTGAGCGTCTGTTACTTCTTTTGGTTCTATTGTTGTAGCCCCAAAGTTCAAATGCGTAACACCTGCCAGTGTTGGGCATTCGTATAATATGTGAAAGGGGGTTTTCTTCCTCGTCTCCACACCTCTACAATCGGGATCATTTTTCACCCCAATTGTGGTGAGATGTCGCATAAGTGGGCAGTGTCCTGTGAACAGTCCCGCTGTTCATATCAGCTGGTTTCTACTCAGTTTTATCAGATCTTTTGTCTTATTCCAGGATGGTTCGTCAACGAACATCTGCGATTGTCTCAACCTGGGGACTTCCGCCCAGTGAAATATATGTTTTTCTCTTAATAGACCCTTTATGGCTCTCCTGGCTGTCCGGTAGGCCAGACCGCAGGTGGGTTGCGGCCCTATCAGTGGGACCTCAGCCCCTTTCTTTGCGAGAAAGTCCGCTCTTTCGTTCCCTGACCCACTTGAGAGGGATACTGTTGTGGTCCGCTAGTTGTATTAGCGAATCCATACAGTCTTTCTACCTGGGAATATACTTCTACTGCTTCCAGGGCTTTAAGTGCTGCTTGGCTATCAGTGATAATCTGGATCCTCTTATTTGTGTAAGACTTCGTGATCATTTTCTGCCCACAAGCCCAGTTATTTCTGCCTGAACTACGGTTGCTGAGTTCCCCAGGTTTATCCTGATTTCGTACCCTGGGTTGGTTGCACTTGCTCCAGTACTTTGTTCTATTTTGGACCCATCTGTCTACCAGATGGTTCCGTTCTGCTGAACTGTCATGTATCTGTTGTCCTCCTCTCCCTCATTCGGTATAATCACCCGATAAGGTTTGTGGAAGATTATGACTCGGTTAATTCTGTCCGACCGGATGTTTAACGTGCGGTTTAAGGGATAACTTAGAATACTGGCACATTTTTTTACTTTTAGATACCTAGGTAACAAAGTATAAGAACGAATTTTAATTTAATTAAATTTAATATTACTACAAATTCTAGGTAGAAATACAGGTATTACTTAGATTCTGGTGGTCAGGATAGCGGTAACAGTGATTGATACCAACGATTTCCAGGTTTGTTATCGATATATATTGTTTTTATTTCCGATTTGTAGCGATGTTACAGATTACTGATTTTTTTTATCTAGGAAAACTTATTTTTTCATCCATTTAAATTCGGCCTTTTTTTAATACGCAGTTGGGTAAATATTTATCTTCTTTATTCGATAAAACTGAGGAAAGATCACATCATAACTTTCTGAAATTTTCTGTAAGTTGGAATTATAACGAAACATCTATTTATCCTTGATATCCTGTTTTTGGTATTACAAATTATTATTTAAAAGTTCTTCTAACTGCCATAATAAAAAAATCATTCAGTGTCAAAATCTGTTTCAGAGAAAATTAGCCTAAATCTAATAATTAACTAGCAATAGGTAACTAACTAATAGGTAACTAGCATCAATATGATCAATAATGGTAGGTATTTATTAAATGACCCATGGAAGAGAATGATCGTATATCAGTAGTTCGGCTCTTTGATTAGTTGCCCAGTTATCTGTGAAATACTCATGTTCGGCATTTCAGACCACTTTGTCACCGTGGCTTCTTTATTGAGAAAGATAAATTATAAGTTTATTACTTACTTTTTAATTCAAAGTTTTTGAACAGAAGCAAAAAGCGGACAAACCTGAATCAAATGAGTGCTACAATAAATACTATGCTATGATCACCACTTTGGTCACCACAAACGAAAGAAAATAAATAAAAGTAGAGAAAGGTAGTGTTTAGAAAAAGTTAGATTTGTTAAAAGACCGCAAACAAATCTGCGATCGCACAAGGCCGACACATTGAGTGAACAGCACATCAGCAGCATGAATGTGTGGTTCATTCCGGTTGACTGGGGAGTTTCCCACCTTCTATTTATTTTTTCGACATCCTCGAGGACATCCTATCAGTCTTGAGGTGTTTTTTTAATCACAATTTTTGTGATTATGTGTGATTTAAAATTAATGCGTGGGATGTTCAAAACTAGTCATTTTTTTTTTATTTTCAGATTGTAGTAGTTTAAATATACAGTATTTGTGTAAAGTCGACATCGGCCGTTTGTGAAAATGGACAAATTCTACACTTCTTGTTCTAACGACTAACGTAGTGTGGTGAGATTGTCGGTCTTATTCCTTCACTATCTTTAATGCGTATGCAGTTGCTTCTTATCTGTCGTCTCACTTCTGTTTGTCCTTTTTTATAACTGGCCGATATCGGCTTTGCACACACGATATATGTAAGTAGTTATGCAACCTTGTCAAAATGTTCACGCGTACGTATCAGTTAATTGATTTACTAATAAGTAAATCAAATAATTATAAATAAATAAAAAAATTAATAATAATTTATTCATTTTTGTGCGCCCTATCTTTTTACTTTCCGTCATATATAACTATCGAATAGTATAACAAAAGAAAAAAAAAACTTTTAGTACTACTAGTAACATCCTTGAATTATTGAATTACTGAAAATTTCACATCAACAAGTATATTCAAACCAATCGGATGCTCTTAAATTTTATTATAAAATACAGTATGAAAGAAAAATACGAAGTAGGTTAGCCTGACAGAAAAGTTTTGTAATGTGTGACATTTATTGCCCATTTTAATTGTGATCTTATTATATTTATTTGTAGTTTAAAGTAACGCATGAAAATATATACATAAGTATTTTTTTCGGTAAGACTTCGGATTTAGAAAGATGAATAAATTTAAGGGCAATTCCCTGAGCATAGAGGCACAAACATGTGCTCTCTAGAAATATGTGAAATTTTCAGAAGTATTGGTTACGTCTAAAATAAGCGCCTGTCACGTGCATTCTAGTGTTCTCGTAACTTTCGCGACGCTAGATGATTAATAACGTCGCGTCAAAAAAGGTGGTCGACGTAGAAAACACTATAAAACTGGTCCATTTCAATATTCTTAAAAATCTAAAAAGTCTCAAAAACTAGAAAAGATTTGTGACCTTTCTAACCTAAGCCGATCAAAATCGTACTGTAAATAAAGAAATGGCAGTATTAATATTAATTAATTAAGGCGTCTCGAAAAATTCGATAGTTAATTACTTGTAAAATTGTTAACCGATCGAGCTGCAATTTTCAGGGTAACTTCAGTTACAAATACCTACTCTTTCAAGAATTTTCAGCCTGATAATTGCTTAACTTTTTCGAATAAATAAATAATTAAAAATAAACACTTTTTCACCTTTATTAACTAACAATTAGTTGTTAGTTAACAATTGAAATTAGAGTTGGGCTAAAAATTTTCTAAATTTAATAAGAAAAATTTTCTAATGGTACCTATATACCGAAAATGACAGGAACGGAGTTATGTGCGAAAATATGAAAGTGTTCACATACATTTTTTATGTTAAAAAATGTTCCAAACGGATGCTGCTATTAAACGGATCCCGCTCATTGTATCTCTACGGGAAAAAATACATGGGGATCCTTTACAAACCTGCCCTGCATGTCGCAAAAATACATAAAACTCCCTGTCTACTGGACTATCTGGTCGAATTTGAATATGACACAGTGTTTTCGAGTAAGTTTGTCAGAAATAGTAAAAAATTACACAAAAAATGTAAAGTCAAATTCACCCTCATCCACAGCGTTTGATACCCCCAATATATATTCCCCCCAATATATGATACCCCCAAAATAATTTCCCTTTTTTTTGAATAAAAATATTTATGTATTTTCATTTTTCAATAATTATTGTATTCAAATTAATTTCCTGATGCCGACCGACCGAAATTACATAATATTATATTATATCAATATGTTATTTCAATGTCATGTTATCTGTTCTCTTAATTCTCTAAATTCTCAGTAACTAATCTAGAGTCCGACGCGGCAATAAGTAATAGCCGGGTAAACATTTCCGAATTTGTCTATCTTATTTGCCAGCGGCAGCGCAATTGCACGTAGCACACCGCGGTGGCATATCCGCGGAAATTGGGCCGATATGTGGGTATCAAAGACAAAACATCATTTGTCTACTGTAGTCGACGAGCTAAGTATTGCGCTGCTGTCTCGTCTGTATACGGCGGGATTGGACGTATGCGAATCCGCGAATGCATGTGGTCAACTGCAATTATTGTTGTAATACTCCGCTCCTCCGGTCACCGCGCGCCCGTTTGAGTTTGTAGCTTATTCTTATTATATTATATTTTAATTTTCTATTTATTCTGGGTTGTTTTTAAATTGGTCATTCCTTTAATTGTTTCGTTGTGCGTTGTGTAATAAATAATAAATATTGAAAATAGGTAATAAAATGATAAATATAGAAGATCCTATCGTTTACGTTAAAGAACATGGTTTTTCTTCGCTATCTCTAGAAGAAAAGTTGAATTTAAAAAATTCCCAAAAGCGACCTGACGAATCTATCGCAAAAAGACGGAAAAACCGTTCGTAAATTCCAAATAGGTTGGTATCAATCTTTTAATTGGTTAAGTGTAAGCACGAATGCAGTCTATTGTTTTCCTTGTGTTCTTTTTGGTGGAGAGAAAGTCTGGGCAAAAGATGGTGTGACTATTATAAAAAATTTTGTTCAAAAAAGCTAACAAACGTGCTGCCTCAAAAATACATTACCTGCAACGAATTTTTTTATATGCTGGGAAAGGTGCGCATAGATCATGTTCTCACTGAAGCAACAAAAATAAACGCTTTGCAACATAATGAAAAAGTTTGCAAAAAATAGACACATTTTTGGACGATTAATTGATGTGGTGTGTTTTTTGGCGAAACTAGAACTTGCATTTAGAGGACATCACGAGACTGCTGATTCAAAAAATAAAGGTATATATTGTATGTTATTTTTTTTGCTAAACATATCATAGGATATGAAACAAATGCCCTTTTTTTAGGAAATCATTTGGAAATACTAGATCTACATGCTATGGAAGAGTCTGTTATGAAAGACCATTTGGAAAGCAGTTCAGTTTTCAAAGGAACATCGAGTGACATTCAAAATGACCTTATTGAATCTGTGAAATACGTAGTTCACCAAATAATTTTGGACAAACTGAAAAATACTGATTTTGTTTCTGTTCAAGCAGACGAGACAACAGATGTTTCCTGTCGAGCGCAATTTAGCATAATTCTAAGGTACATTTACAAAAACGAAATAGTTGAGAGATTTATTGGATGTTATGATATCTCTAGTAATAAAACGGCAGTTGGACTTTACTTTAGATACTTTCACACAATATAACTAAGACGTTTGTCCAATTTTATATTTTTTATTCCCAATGTCTACTCAAGAAAATACCTCACGCTTCGCCACTACTTACCTAAGTCATTACAAATTTCAGTTTGCGTTTGAGTTTCCCAGTAAAAGACCTGGGGCGTCCTTACTGAAACACCTACATTTTTCGTATACCTAATTTCCACCTTACATTAATATTGTTGAGGAGAGTGTAACATCAAGAAAATCGCCACTCTTGATTTTGATCAGATTTGTCAGTGATAATTGAAATGAGATTCAGTAAGTAGAGTAGATACGCACAACAACGTATATTTTGCAGCTGGTATAGAGCCGACGTGAGGTGTATTTGGTTCGGAGTATAATAATCAATACAAGCGCATATAGTTTGCATAATTTTCTACTAAAAGTCCGACTGTTTTAAAACTCGACGCGACATACCTGTCGGTGTCAATCGTCTTTGTCATATCCAGTTCGGTGAGACAGTGGTGGACTCGAAACGTGGAACGCAAAAGGCATGAAAAATATATCGTATAGGGTCTCCTAATTTAAAAGTCTCACTGCAGATATTTTGGGTTACTTTTGTGTTAGAAAGAAATTCAAATTGAAGAAGTGGATAATTTTCCAAGGAATCCGAATTTGGTTTAAGGGATTATTATGCAGGGTGTTGTTAATAGTGATGTAACGAATGTTCGCATTCGCATTCGCATTCGCGAATATTCGCATATTTTTTGCCATTCGCATTCGCATTCGCATTCGCAGAAACGATGCGAATATTTGGCGAATGTATTTGACAAACAAAAAGGAAATTATATATGGATTGGATAGATATGGAATGATAATACAACTGGTATGTTTTATAATTTTTTATTTACTTATAATATTGAATAAAAAAATGATTATGGAACAGTCTTGAACAAAAAATTTTTCTTGTTAATACAGTTCAAACACGTTCCAAAACATTGCATTTCTCTTGTTAACCGGTGACGTTATTTTTCCAGCGTGTTGAACCACATTTAAAAACATCCGGGACTTGTGTTTGAACCGTTTGTTCTGTGTTTTTCTTGCAAGATTTTTGTTGGAGAGGGAAAAATGTTAAGATGCCACAGATTGTAAGGTTAGGTATATAATTCATCAGTTTCCAGTTTTTGTCAAATGTTTTGTTATTTTATGGTAATTTTTATCATAAGCATTGAAAATGGACCCCGATTATGCCTGTATTGTAGAAATACAAATAGAGGATCTGTTAATAAAAGATATGTTAATAAAAGACCGGAATACTCATTTTGGTTAAGCTCATTGAACTGTAAACTTGATAAACGATCCATTGGAATCAAAACTTCATTTCTTTGACGTTTGGCCGTTTGAGGTTAACTCGACGGTTTAAAACTATTTGTTTTCTTGAAATCACAATTGCTGACGTTAACCTTTAAATACGGTTTGAAACGTACGTTGAATACGGTTAACAAGAAAAACGCTTTTAATGTGACTAGCTTCGTTCATTCAACCTGTAACGGCTCGGCTATGTTCGGTTTAAACATGGCTGACACGAAATATCAAACCTGTATGATATTTTGCGCGCGCTTTATTTGAAAGTCAACATTCGCATTCGCATTCGCGAATATTGGATATGAATATTCGCATTCGCATTCGCATTCGCGAATGTGTGAAATCTAACATTCGTTACATCACTAGTTGTTAAAAAGAAAGACATACCCAAAAAATGAGTTTTGGAAAATCATTGAAGTGGAGTTTTAGCGCGGGGTATTATTAAACACTATACAATTATAAAAGTGTTAACTTTCGACTTTCGGGTTCGCCAGAAGTGACTACTGCTTCATCAGTTTTTTAAGTCATCCTATATATTTTAAATTTTTTAATCCTTTCGTCTTTCTGAATCTACAGATATATAGTTTTGCATATTTATTTTTATATATAATAATATTTTTATATATAATAACGAGGATATAATTTATTTTAACTATTTAACGAACAATTTCTTGAAATACGACAGAAGAAAAATCGATATTTAGATATAAATATACAATACTATCCAGGAAGACGAAAGGAATAAAAAATGCAAAATATATATAATCTTTAACAAAATCCCGCACTAAAATCCTACTTGTGTTTAGATTTCTATCCAAATTTTCCAAAAGTCAGTTCTTTGAAAATATATTTTTAACAACGCCCTGTATGCACCACTTTGAATTAGACTCCCCCACTTGAACACTTTGACCACTTTGAACACCCTATACATAATTGTAAAAAAAGTCAATTGTTAATTCTCGCGCTTTGAAGAAACACCATTACGTGTTTCAATTCTGCACTTGTCTCAGAAAAAATCTTTGTGTTTGGCAAAACAACGACACAAGTGTAATTTAGATCCAGAATTAAGACTTTTCTTAAAGTTCCTTTGTACCAGTAACAGTATATTTTTGGTCACTATTTTATCAATATTATCATCTGGGTGGCTTAGCTTAAGTTATTTCAAGTTTGCTTTATCTTTAGTTCATTTTCAGTAATATGTAGAATCATTTAGTTCAGTAATATGTAGAAATACTTTGTAAAATTTGAAAATCATTGGTAATATTGTAATGTGATTAATCATTTAACCATTAGTTAAAATGTAAATTTGATAAAAAAAGCTTTGACCAAATTCAAGGCCTTTGCCAAACATTACTAACTCATTACGTCCATAATCAAGAATTTGGAGAACCATCTATTGTAAGTAAACAAAGGAGTGTATTTCAAAAATCAATTATTGTCTTATTGTTAGTAAAACAAGATATGCTTCAGCATTTCTTATTCACTTTACCAGTATTACCATTAACTCATAATTACGACTGTCGACGCCGTTCATAAGTACGAGTATGTACTATGTGAACGTTGAGTTTCCTAGTAGCCAAACAAACGTATCAATTAACTTGGAGAAGATTAACATGTAAAAATACCATTGACATATAAAATATAACTGATTCAGGAAATGAGAGGTACCTACTATTGGTGTACCTACTTCATTTTGTCTCAATGATAGGAATAATTGTATCTTAATAGACATTTCAATACCATTGAAGACCAAAATTAGATAAGTTGAACGATAGAAACTCCGCATTATCAAATTTGAAATCATTCCTGCTTGTCTTTACTTTATCTTCAAGACGGAGTGTCATCTTACTACGCAGTCAGTCAGTACTATGCTATATCTTCGTCAATTTCTAGATGCAACCTGTTTCAGTTGACGGATTGGAAGGAACGAATCTGTGAAATAGCCGCCTGAATTACCTGATTAAATCTTTTAAAATTTTTATGGGATTATTCAAAATCTGAAGTTTAGTTAACTAACTAAATTTCATATTTTAAGTTAACTACTTAAAATATGAAACCGATTAAACTATGGACTAAAATATCCAAGAGGATGGGGATTATTCTTCTATTTTTTTTAACTGTTTCGAAGTACGCAGACAAAAGTTTGAACAGCTGTAACTAATGACCGCTTTTTAGCAGCTAGTGTATTAAATTAGAATAGTACACCTTTTGGTAAATGTTACAAAAACTATTGGTAAAAAATATGTCTATAGAGAGTTTATCGGAATTTTTGGTTATCAAAATTGATACGTTTGAGTAATTTTATAAATGCTCCAAGTAATTTGTTGTAAAATGCTCATTATAACGATTTTATTTACTTTGTAAAAGCATTATTTAGCCTTGTATAGGTTGTTCTATAATTTATATTTTTGTTGGCTAATCTGTAGCACCAACCATTTCACATGAGGACGAAATGATTGGAATGTTAAATCCAAATCCGGTCCTGAACGAATTCCTCAAAGTAGACTTTACAGTACATATGTATGTAACAGCCATCATACTTAAGGACGAATAAATATCCATAAAATTTAATTAATGGGAATTAAAATATGTTTATTTGCAGGATTATTATGTTAATATGCACGTAATATAATTAGTGGATTGGCGTTCAATAATATTTTTATCGTGCATTTTCTGAAAATAATTTATGATAAATATTGTAACTGATGTGAGTAGGCGGTCAAAAACCTGTTACATCTTTATATATAGCTATTAAGTAGTCTTCAATGTATAAAAAACTTTTTCATTTCGTAAGGTTGTAAAAAGCACATTGTTCCTAATTATTATACTTACTTTATTATTCCTAATAATATATAATACTAAAGTAAGTATATTATTATATTTATAAAATTGCACGGTTTTAGGAATTACAATTTATTATCATTGAAATGGTTCAAGCCTTATGTGTTACGACTGAAATTTCAGAAAATTCTAAATCAATGAACAAGACAATTAAATTTTCTTGTGTGTCCATATATTTGTTCAGTGTCATTAGAAGCCTGATTCTGATTTTTGTTTTAAATCCCAGAATATTGAGTGAACGAACATAGCAAATGATCATATCTTTTCCTTTCCGTTTCTCATAAAGGAGAACTTTTTTCCAAATCTAATAAATTTAGTTTCAACAATACTCCTGTCGAGTTTACTAATAAATACATCTATCTTGGTGTACTCTTTGTTTCTTCTTCTCTTTTTCATGATATGGCCAATTTTTCTGTAATGAAAACTAAACAGTCATTAGGAGCTATTTTCTCGTTATTTGCGAAGTCTAAAATTAATCCTTGAAATTGTAGAATAACGCTTTATGAGTCTATAGTACTTAGTGTCTTAACCGTATGAGGGTTTGTTTGCACAATACAACAATACGTTGAGTATGTCAACAATGTCGACAACGTTGATAGTGGGTAAATAATGTAGAAAGTTGGGTTAAGTTTATGTTTTGATATTTTGGTGTTGTTTATCATCCCTTTATCGTAAATGCGATTTTAAATGATGAGTGGTCGAAAGTACAACAAAAATGTTAAAGATAATTAATATTTGATTTAACAAAAATAAACGGGAAGCATGCTGCTGGGTGTAATTTTTGTAAGGCCGTTTTAAAAGACAGTGGAGCAGCAAGGTAACCTCCTTGCTTACCTTGTTACCTTGCTGCTCAAGTCATAGGTAACTAAACGAATATTTTTATTGCACGACATATTTAATTAGCGATTAGTGCCCAACGTTTTGCCATTCCTTGCTTCGAATTTCCAATCCAACGTTCAGTGGTTATTAGCTAGCTTGGCACAGTGGTGTAAGTGTTGAACGTCAATGCAACATGTAGATGTGCACTTAAATGTTCAATAAAGATATCTTATGTTATGCTATGTTATGTTAGACTATTGATATGAAGGTTGGGAGTGATTCTGTGATCATTGTTTTTTTTTTTTTTTTTTGCAATTCAATGGAATTTGGTTTTTTTATAATTATTGATTTGTATTGGGTGGATAGATAAGATGCATTAGCAGTATTAGCACATTGTTCATTTATATGAGTTCTGGAAATATTTTTAAGTAATTTACTGTATTGACAATGTCGACATTTTTGACGTACTAAAAATTGTTGACATCGACATCAAAGTCGACGCGTCGAAAAGACTCTCAACATGACACTGTTAACGTCGCCCATTTTTGCGCTACAGTGATGTTTTGGAATCCAAGTAGGGTTTTATGAAAGATTGCTGCTTATACCTTTAAATACACCTGATTATTTGGTTAGATTAGAAACAGGTCCCGGTCACAATTGAATTTATACTTTGTGAGATTTATCTTCTAGTGATTCCAAATATAACTAGGCACTATTACTAGGCACAATTTGATTACATCAGCCGTTCGGAACTACGAGTATAGACCCGGTTAAATTTGGGTTCTCCAAAAGCCGCAAAAAATGTGTTTCGTACACTGTACAGAAATAAAGTATATCAAGATGTTAGTCTACCAATTAATTTTCATTCTCTTGGTTTCTACAATTGTTTGCCGGTATCTACATTTGCTATTCAAGACTATTTGCTTTTCAAGTTACCTATACAAGTTACTCGCACTATTGCCCAGCTTCGATTAAGTCATAAATTTATGATTTACGTTTACATATAAATGTGCAACATATTCTATTAACCCAAATGAAATTGTACCATTTGTAATAGGATTAAACTAGAAACACTGGATCACAGTTGTTTGAATGTCCCATGTACCAGTCACTTAAATCCAAAAAGTGTCCTTACTTGAATAATTTTTATTCTTTTATATCTACCCTTGACGATTTATTAGCATGCACTGCCAACATTATATGTACAGGGTTAGTTTCCATAATTTGACAACTTATTGCATGTTTATTACTGACATTATAAAAAAGTTGCTCGGACAAAAGTTATAGATTTTTGCACGAATCTTAATAATATGAAAAATAATTGAACATTAGAAACCATAAAACCGAATGAATTTCAAAAATATGTAATTACAGCGAAGTGGGGAGTTTTACATGCTTAGTTATAAAGAGTGCTATTAGAAAAAAATACTTGCAACACGAATTTTGAACTGTAATCGTATGTAGTTTTTCGAGCCATTTGCAGGTTTGGCGGCCTTCTTTGGAAATCCAGTATGGCGGCCCTGTAGGGAGTCATATTGGCGGAAGAAGATGGTAAAATAAGTTTGAGTTTTCTAAATACCAGTTTATTCAGTAAGCGAAGGCCATAATTCGTCTAGAAACAGTCAAAAATACTTCGGTACTCCACAGTTATTAAGTAATATTGAACCTAGGGACCCTAAGAATCTAAAACTCAGGTACACAACATCAGGAAATTTGTAAAAACATTCAGAAAAGTACAAAGTCCATTTGGAACTTTTGGTTACCTATTTTGGTGATACTAGAAACCATGAAACCTGAATACCTCAATAGCAAGAACCTGAAATCTAAACTGTTTGAAAAATCTCGATTAGGTGCTGTAAGGAATGACGATTCAATATTAGATCTAATTTAGACCACCATCTAAACATGAGGTGGAAAACAATCGCGAACCAATCGCTACCGCAGGCGTGCGGCAGGTATCCGATATATCCGAGATGTCTACAACGGCAGAGCCAGAAGGGTTGAAATCATATTTTGTATTTTATTCTGGTCTAGTTTCGGACAAAAATGACTTGCCTGCACGGTATCAATGCGGGGGCATTCATGGTTTTCAGTAAAACGCTCGCTTTAGATCGAAAATTTGTCTAATAAAATTTCTAGCAAAGTCGACTACCCCGTTCGTACTATCGTTTCTTTAACGAACTTATGGCTGCAGATACCTCATTCAGACCGTATTCACTTGCCTGCACGGTATAATGCGGGGGCATTCTAGTTTTCAGTAAAACGCTCGCTTTAGATCGAAAATTTGTCTAATAAAATTTTTAGCGAAAGTCGACTACCCCGTTCGTACTATCGTTTCTTTAACGAACTTATGGCTGTAGATCACCTCATTCAGACCGTATTCACTTGCCTGCACGGTATCAATGCGGGGGCATTCATAGTTTTCAGTAAAACGCTCGCATTATATCGAAAATTTGTCAATTAAAATTTGGATATTTGTTAGATTGCCGAAAAAGTTCAAATAATTAGGTTTGTTCCAACATGTACTGGAATCAGTTCAGAACTGTACGAAGTGTGCGCAAATTGAATTTGCGTTCCAACAGACACAGAACTGATACCGGTATTAGTTCAGAGAGCGTTCCAACATCAACCAAATTAATTTAGAATTGGTTCAAGAACGGTGAAATTAGTTCCTGGTTCGAAGATGGAACTGCAAGAGACTGCTTTGTAACACATGCGTAGTAACAACGACTTCGAACTTAACGTAATAAAGCCTGAGCATTTGTCTGGCAGACGATAGAAGAATAGGATTTCATAAAGATTTTGTTTTTGTGTGTAATTATTTGGTTAGGTGTGGTGTGAGTCTATTTTATTTATGAATTTACTTAAAATGAATGTCATCAACTAAAATATCGGCGATTATTTGTTAATCGAACTAAGTGAAGAGATTTAGAACTATTAGTATACACACCAACTATATTATAGGGTCTAAGAAAACTAAATGGTTGACATAAATTACTTTAGCTTAGACATCAACCTAGATTGATATGATAAGACAAAACGCAAAAGAATATTTAGTATCAATCACAAAATATATAAATAAACTATTAATCTTTTAAGAATGTAGATTTAAGGTTATGTTCACAGCACTGTTTAATTTGAAATTTTTGGTGGAGGGAGAAATCCGCTGTTCCATCACATACCAGAGATTAGTACAGAACTAATACTAAGTTGACACATGCGCACAAAATAATTCATTACTCGTTCAAGAATGGTTCATAAGTATTCTGTTGGAACAAACCTATTAAGTGGTATTTTGGTGGTCGTTTTGTAAGGGATATTAAAGCCATTTTTAACGAACAATTGCTCAAAAGGCCCTCTCCGACGATATCAACGATTAATCAGATCATTAAAAATTTCGAAAAACATGCCTGTGTTCCATCTAGAAATCTAGATCTTATAGAAAAAATGCAGCCCCGGTAAATATTGCCATTTGCCAATGCTTTTACGTACGTATGTAAGCTAAAACACATACGCCAGTACATCCCCATTAAAAAAATATCCGCATATTACTAAACTAACCAAACAACAAACGTCTAGTTTCCGAGCGCTAGCGCAGTGATCTTGGATCCTCGTTTTTGACATGCATAGATGCTACTAATGTTTACGTGGTGGTTACCTATGTTGACTTCCGACGAGTTGCAACAGAGTCATACTCTATTATTACAAAATGATAGTTCACAGAAAATACATCAGTGAATACTCAAATAATATAATAATAATATTTTAATACTCACCCTATAATTACTCCGAAAAGTAACCCCTTAGGTCCTCTCAGGGACCTGTGCGGGAAGGAGTGGCTATTATTATTATTTGCCATGGCGCACTGGGAGCGACTTAAGATTATTTCGGTAACGCATTTGCTTTACAGTTCTGAGGAAACCCAGAATACTCCGAACATTACAAAATCTAGGGCATGTGCGGTTGGATTGGCATCTATGCATCCACACCTATACACTAGTGTATTAGTGGTTGCATATCAAGCCCTGACGGAGAAAGCGAGACAATTAAAAATCGCTACCCCGGCCGGGACTTGAACAACGCGCACAGAGGTATCGCGACTGGAAAACGGCGCTTTAACCCACTCGGCTACCCGTGCCCATATAAAACGTACTAAGGGGCTAACTATTACACTTGCCAACTTTTTAAAGCTGCCAAACAGGTATTTTGAAAACACGTATTTGGGACAGGTATACCCTTAAAAATAGGAACACATCATACCTGTTATCATAAAATTCTGGATACCTCGACGTCTCATCGGTATCGATACGGTAGAATTTTACGATACGGTATGATGTGTTTCTGTTTCAAGGGTATTCCTGTTCCAAATACATTCCCTAAAAGACCTGTTTTGAGACAACTGAGACTCTAATATTTCGTCAGATCAAAGGCAAAATTCATTAAGGAACATTAAATTAGCTATAATAAAACTGCAACTGTTTAACAAGAGACGAAAAAAAATGCAAAAAATTGTTCTCCAAAAAAAACCCCCCCGTGAAAAAGTGGTAATACTTTTTGTATTAAACATTTTATGAGTTTTTATGGGTAAGACCTTATAGGTTTCATATCGCTTTGCAATAATCGTGACGTGAGTCGGACTCTGTTTCGACTTGCCGGAACTTTGACTGTACCCAGTATCAGTGAACCGTTCTGTGTTGTTTCGCTATTGTCACATCAATATAATATTCCTATTAGCTCTTTAAAAATTGTTCCACAGCTGTTTAAAGTAATATTAACTGCTTAAAATTGTTTACATAAGTTAAGTTGAAAAAAAGATAACAGTAAACTTTATTATACGCAACACAGTCTGAAAATGAAATTGGTTTATATTAGTTATTGATTGTATAACAATGTATTTATATAAATATAGGGTTTTATAAAGACCGATTATGCAGAGTTACAGTTAGATCTGGTAACGTTGTTCAGTAGATTTCCACTAAGAGGGGTATGTACGTAAATTCGCCTAACTTTGATATAAAATGTAACATTTAATATCCACCTATGTATGCAGTATCCTAACTCTTACTGTATATGCAATACTAGGAGTACCTGATAACTTCATCAACTTTCTAAGTTTTTGTTTATCATTTTTCAAAAACTAATATTTTCAAGTTCTAGTTCACAAGTTTCTAATTGTCGAATAATCACTTGTGTTTCCACAATTGCTATATAATTCACTTCAGTGAATAATGATTAGTCGCTGGTAGATACTCTTGGTTTAGCATAATAATGTATTATTATAATAAATAAGTCATTTCTTGAAATGTTATGTAGGCCACGACAAGTCAGTCAGATAAAGTATGGCAATCTACTTCCATACAGGGTGTGCACACTTTCAATATTCAACAACTACATTAACTTCTAAACCATAAGATATACGAGGTCGGTTAAATTAGAGATAAGTTGGGCATTTTACGGCTCATGTACTCGTAAGAGAAGTGTTTCAGATTTTCAAAATTTATGATTTTAGAAATATCCTGAAAAAATTGAAAAACGCCATTTTTAAAATTTTCAAACAGCCCGTAAACGGTTCAACCTCCAAAGATAAAGTGAAAAATAACAAACAAAAACGTATTCAATACCAAAATTCAATACTTTTACTCAACACACTTGTTTCACCATTGGACAATTTAGTTTCTGCCAAACGAAAGAATGAGTTTCTTCTATTAGAAGAATAATAATCTACTGTTAGATTTCTTTCTTTCTAATTCATTAATATTCTTAATATTCTTAGAATATTCATGTATAGTCATCATTAAAAACTACGTTCCTAATAAATCTGTCGAAAAAATGGAAGACACCAAAAAAGGCACCGACACAAGTAGGCAGGCATGACTGAAATATACGTACAGCAATGTGACGTTTGATGGTGCTGTACAGGAAAGAATGTAAATAATTTCATATATTAATATTTCTATATGGGAGAATATTAATGTAGCATTTGTAAAGACTCTACCATTCACATTATTTATCGCTTTTGACATTAATCACTTGTCCGCATGTAAATTTATTGTCCTCAAGAATGTCTCTACCGAACATATGTTGTTTACTTCTGTGTATTCGACACGTTATTAATTTAATTTATGGCAACGGACAAGTGATATTTCTTCACATTGAAAAAAAAAAAAAATAAAATCAGTTGACGTAAAAAGCAAACCTGTACGTGTAACTAAGCGGAGTTAATTAGCAAGTGGATTGCAAAAAGGTATTCTTGCACGTTCAGAGAATGTAAACAGAGAATGATGGATTATCATTATAAATTTTTTTTATTCAAAAGTGAAATTGGTTTAAAAAGCTTTTAGTAATTAATTACATAGGTCAACAAAAAAAAATCATTCTGCCTGGGTTTAGTTTATTTTTTTTTTGTCATGCATCAAAACAACGAATAAATATATATCTACACCCATGTCAGAGTTTGCTTTTATAGTCTTGAGAGACACAATAACGATTTTATAGTTTTGATATTCATAGTAAACTAATTTCGTATATCTTCAAGTGAAATGTGAAGAAGGAGAAGGAATTGTTATGCTTCACGTAGTATCTACTAGACTGCGATTGCGTCGAATACTAGTATAACGTGATTTATGTCATCTGTTTGAGTCTAAATAGAGTTAAATGTATTCGACACGGTACAAATATGATGCAGATGCGTTTTGTCATACAGATTATTTCATCTCTCATTGCTATTTGTGTGTGCAGTTTTTTAGCGCACCACGCTGTCGGTCGGTGGTCATTGAGACGAGTAAACATAATAAGGCAGGAGCTTTATCTAACGACATTTGGCGTAAACGCAGTAGCGATTGAGAACAAAAAGGAGTACAAAACCACTTAGTAGGTGGTCTTATTTCCAATTTCTTCTAAGATATACCGTTGGTATATATTATGATGAATTGTTAAAAAACGATATATAAAATATGAATTAAACAAAATGTATAGCTTTGTGAAGCCTACGAAGCATATTTTCAGTGTTATATTCAGAATCAAGACAAGTCATTGGTTACAATTGTAAAAATCTTTGAAGTTAAATTGCACTAACTCAAATTTTTATAAAAGTTTTATTTGTTGTATATTTATTTGAAATTGAATTTATTAAAGTTGATATTGAAGATAAAAAAAGAACTGTGAAATTCATAGTACCGAGAATTTGACGGAAACCAGGAAAACCATGCTCGAGACTGGTATTATTGCGTTCCAGCTAAATCCAGCTAAATGATGGAAAGACAAGAATGTCAAACCAATCTTATATCCAGACTAGGGATAGCAATCCGGAAAAACCGGATCCGAACGCGGATCCGGCATCATTGGACATCTATCGGATCCGTCACAATTTGCCGGATCCGGACTGGATCCGGTGAATTAAAAAAAATACATAAAACATGAATTTATTGACAATAAAAACCGACTATTGTACGAGTAGAAGCAGAAGGCCCCGGCCACTGGTTACATTTGTAGCCTGTAAGAAGTCGATTGGAAGATGATATAATTAACCGAAATTAATTTTTTCAAAACCAAGTGATTTTTTATGATTGTTTTACTTAAAATAATAATTTAAAGTAAGTATGTTAAAAAAAGAAGTTTTGAACTCATTATTGTGACAATTGTGCCACTGATTAAACGATTTTGGTGACTGTCAATATTATAAGAATGAAACTCCTGGCGTGCCTAAATTACCTAATTATTGTGATCTCAGTTGATAAGCTTGATTTTAGTTTATTTAATATAGGTTACTTATACTATAACGAGCCAAAAAAAGTTAAAGTTGGACGAGCAAAAAAAGACGTATTTCTATTTTTAATCTTATAACTTTGTTGAATTGTCAAGGCTGTTACATTATGTGACAGTCATTATTTATTTTACAATTCTGACAGCTACTTGTCAAAAGACAAAGTTTCATTTTGAGCTTCAACATAACCGCTATTTCCATCTCTCGTTCATAGCCAGATTTGACGCCATTTTTTTTATGTATTTATAAAGTAATGTAGGTTACATTACAAGATATCATCAATGTTATTTGTGAAATCTAGTAAGTGAAACTGAACTTAACCCCGTCATTATCTAATTATTACTAAATTAATATAATAATTACAATTTAACTTATTACACTTTATCTACGAAATTTGTATTGCTGATTCATACGTAAATGTTGATTAATTATAACAGTGTCAATAAAGTTTATGTCATAAGAAATAAACTTTTATTTTATATACTCTGTAATACAGTCACTGATCATCATTTATACAGTTGATTTTGGAATGAAAAGCAAAATGGTTTTGATGGAACCAATATGACCGGATCGATGGAAACCGGCCAGATCCGACCAGATTGAAATTGGTGCCGGATTGCAATCCCTACTCCAGACCTTCCTTCTTCCGTCTTTTGCTCCAATACTACGCAAATAAAAATAATATTTATTTCGTTTTATTAACAGCCGCACATTAAAATCATCGTTTTCTTAAAATTTGTAATTGCATTCTCGGTTGCAAAGCAAACTTTTTGGACAAATAGTGATTTTTCTCTATTTAGCATCACTAAACTTACATCATACTTACAACATACAAAGTCCATGTAGACCGGAGTTATCCAGGATCAGCTCTATGTGGCAGCAAATGCGGTGAATGCATATGATGGTATATACATATTTTGGAAGGGTGTGAAATTTTAAAGGATGGTAAAAAAGGGAAAAATAGTTGTCAGACGAATTTATTTGACAGCTATTTTTTAGATCACTGCAAATAACAGCGAAATGTAAATGGGTCATCTATTACATCACCATAATATTATTAATGTTCGCTTAGACCACGTTTTATTCTTATTTATCTGAGTTGTACAGTGTTACGCAAACATTCCAAAAGGTTTTTGCACAAATATGGGGGCAGATGAAATATACAGTTTTTAAAAAGTCGCCCGTCATTTTTGGTTAAAATAATATTGTTTTATTATATCTCATGTAGATTTCGTGTCATGACAAAATTGTTGTATTTGCGTTAATATGTTAACAAATTAATATTGTTGATTAATTAAAGTTGAAAATTGTCATTTTTTTGGAAATTAAGTATGTATTTGTGTTAGTGCATATATATATATATTTTTTTTTTATTTATATATATATATACATTTGTTACTAATATAAAATACTGTTTTATTAAAAAAAAACTATTTTATATAAAAAAGTTATTTGCAAGCAAAATCTATAGGTCAATGTCAAATGTTTAATTGTTATTTTTTGAAAAGTGTAAAAATACAATCCACGAGTTAACGTCATGGAGAAATAATGTCATGGAATTTTCACAAAAAAATTGTTTATGTTGAGGCATTTTTTTTCTTAAACGATAAGCCAAACAGTAAAATCTTTCCAGACAATTGATACTGTCATTCAACTGTCTTATTTCGAAAATGGGATGTCCTTTTAGTTTTAAAAATGTATTCCAAATACACCCAGAGTTACATACATTAGAGAAACAGATTTATTAATACAAATAAATTTCGTAATTTTTTTTATAATTCAGGAACCTATAATTATACATATTTTTTTGTTTTTTAGATATGTGATTAAAATTGTTTGAATTGAAATACTTATCATCCAAATCAGTACTATAGTATTGGTTTAATTTATTTATCTTCCAAGTTCTCTTTACCATCCAAACTATCACTATAGTAATGATTTGGTAATACATTTGATTTTAGATTCTAGCACATCTTTCTTTTTTTAGTTATTCAGAAGTTATTTAGAGCATATTCAATGACCAGAAGTATAGTGATCCTCGAGTTAAAAAGTATGATGAAAAATATTTTTCATAATTCTGAAAGGAACTTTGTCTCTCATCTTTTCCAGTACTTCGGTATCGCCATTTTGTTCATTCAGATGGGCTATTTATACGAAAGGATTATACGTAGTAGCCGCTGGGATCTGATTGACAGGACAAGGGAACTACAATCGACGAATAAGAAGAAATAAGGCAGTCTCGAGATGCGTGGCGAGGAATACCCGAGGCTAATCAAAGCGGACCCCTGGGTTCATATGGCCAGTTATAATGCACTGTTAATGCACCGGCAGTGTCCCATTTTTTCAAGAAAATTAATCATATTTACCTGCCCTCCATTTGAAATTAGGCATTTCAATAGGAATATTTATCTGAATTAAGATGGTGGAAAGTTTTTAGCATCTTTATTAACCGATATAAATTGTCTAAAAAAAGATTATGCATAATATGTTTTGTTTTATTTAATAATTAATTACACACCATAACGTTTTATACCTACACATATAAATGTTATTTATTGCCAAATTAAAGATGCAAAAAGAGAAAATGAGAAACAGTCAAGTATTTCAAGTCAAGATAGTGTGGCATTTTTTTAAACATTCCAAGTGGATCAATTAGAAGATATATAAATTTGGTGAGAAAAAAATTAAAAATCTTTAATACATACATATATGAAATTTGAAGCAGATAACAGAATGGTCAAATAAAGTTTACAACCGCAAAATTAAATCCGCAGAAATCCATTAAAGTGTCCCTTATAGTCAAGAAAAACACCTAAATTTATTAAACCACATAGAAATATGAAAAATAAATAAAATAAAAATAAATATAAATGTATCTCGAACTAAAACATATTATACTAAAAATAAAATTTTATTACAAACAGAAACACAAATCTCATTATTAAATACACTATAGTCAAATTAATTTTGATATCGGACAAATTTTTCATTAATCAAACTAATCTAAATCTACGCTAAATTCTAAAGTTGCATCGTGCATAGCATTTTAAAAAAAATATAAAGCTAAAGCTAAAATGAAATTTTCTGCTACAAAAAAATTTCTTAATCCGCCAAAAATTTCTGTTGTTGTATTTCCATGAAACAGAATGATTCGGTAATCCTAATAGGGTCTGGTAAAAAAGGTATTCGGATTAAAGAGGTTGCACTGTAGTTAAACATTATCCAATACATTGACTTGTTGTCGAAAAATTAAATTTTTTGTCCAATTCACCTACAGGTAACTCAATCCGGGGACACCCATGTACGATTGTATTTGTAACTTTATAGATTGTATTTTTTGTATCTTTATAGATCAAGGCATTAAAGAGTTGTATTAAATTGGTTTAAATTATATAATTGTACTCTTGGTGTGTTAAAAAATCGCTTGTCACTCATTTATATTAAAATGTATTAAAATTTTCATATGTTATTTATTCTGGACATGACGTATTCCAGCTATATTAAAATCCATACATATAGAGGAACGTGTAATAGATGGACTAATTTTTGTATAGGATTATTTTATGTGTTATTTCGGTTTCAGTGATATATGGACTTAATACATTATTGCGGGCGATTTGGGATTAATACGCTCATATTTTTATTAATAAAAAAATAATTATCAGCTAACAATAAGCTAAAGAAACAAAAACTCTGTAAAATTTAATTGTATGCATTAGAGGCGATTTTATTAGAAAGTAGATAAAAATACATACATATACTATCTTTCCATTCTAAATTGAAAAATAGGTAGAAAAAAGCAAGGTTGTCAGATTTATTTTCTAAAATTGCTAAGCTCACTATACAAGTATACTTCATACTTCAGTAAACTGTTAGTTCGTGACGTTCTTAGAAAGCTAGTTTGGAAATATTTTAAAAAAATACATAGATATAAATTTATTAGTTAGCATTAAAATAAAGCTTTAAAAAATGCTGGAAAAATAATTATAAATTAAAACAACTTTATGTATATTACTATACTCAAGAAAATTTTAAAGAGCCGGCAACGCGCTGGCTGGCCAACCAGCCGGCCGCTGGTGGCGCAACGTAAACCACTGTCGGCACTTTGCATATAATACATTGCTAATATTTGTTCGGTCCACTGTGCCATAAAATTTTAACGACGTCGTTAAAATTGATTTACGATTTTATGAATTAGGAACTTAAACTACTTGTCTAAGACGCCAGTGACGTGTATTTCAGCTAGGTTTATTAACACAGACGATTTTTTGAGATTGTCTGGCTAAATGAGCATTATTTACAGCAAAATTATATTACAAATATTAAGAGTTTTATATGCAGGCTAATTTTAATCTCCTATAGTGATTTAAATGAAAAAAAAATATTTCACAATTTTCGAATTTATAAAAGATATATGCACGCCCATGGAATCATAAAGTTGCACCGCTTTTTTTGTTCCCCAGGCGTATTTATCATTTTCAATTAAAATTAGAACCACTATACCTATAGCTTCATTCCACCTTAGCAAATACTAAAAGTGAATGAACCAAGTCTCGTGGTGTCTGCTAATAATGAATTCATATTGTATATATGTACAGTGCACTAAACGTAGCTTTGCCCCTGGACAATGCGCTTTAGACAAAACCTGATATTGTGTCCAGAGCTCATTTCTTTTGTAGCTGCAGCATTGTGTATTGTTTTAATAATGATTAAAACTCTATTCGTAAGATAAGTTTCAATCATTTGCTGATGATGCCGACCGACATAGTTGACGAAACGCGTGTTGACTGCAAAAAACGTGTTTCGGTGTTAAGTGATTAAAAGTGTTTATTTTAAGTGTTTATGGTTATTATTTGGAAATTTATACAATAATGCATGCAAGCATAAAAAATGTTCAAATGTAATATGTGAGTGTGTTTTCACTTTTTGAAAACTTTTCAAATATTGAATCTGCAGGGTGTTCACGTAGTTGTAGGCGTCGACTAATCTCCTTATTTTGAATAGAATACTCTATACATTTTTACAATTTTGGAAATACCCCACAATTTTCGATATATTACATATAGCGGAGGTTGTACAACAGCACCAGCTATCACGGGACTACTGAAGTAAATACAAATTGGGTGACCCCCATCAAATGCTACGTGAGACGCCTACATGTTGCGTTGCCAACTTTAATCATAACCCATAACGCAGCCGTTTAGGAGATATTTGATGTTTTTAAAAAAATGACAGATGTTAAGGCCTGGATAAACCGTCATAACTTTTTTTGGGTAGTAGGCCCCTATTTAATTTTCGGCATGGCAGAAAAGATGCTCCATACTCTGCAATTACAGTAAATTCAAAAATGCTGTACCGAGTATTTAGTTTGTTATGTTATCTTTCGCCAATTTCAAATCGAGATAATTTGTTTAGCTCAAGTGCAACACCCTGTTTTTTTTTTTGTCTAAGTTGTCCAACATTCAGTTCCCCTCTTTGATCATATGCACATTAGGGAGGTAGATCGTGGGTAACAAGACTACTAACTAATAAGCTATACCTTTAAGTTATGACGCATGTTTTCAACTCAAAAGTGTGTGCTACTTCCCAATATGTAAGAATATGTATGGTGTTTTATTTAAAATAAAGAAGTTAGTCGACTCCCAGAAGTATATGAACATTCTGTAGATTCAGCAATATTTTTAAAAATTGGTAAAAGGATGTAGACAACCTTAAATATTATATTTCAGCATTTTTTATGAAACAACAATTATATAAACCAAATACGCAATAAAAACTTACCCGTATATATTTTCAAATTATCTAAGGAAATAGTCCTTCCAGAATCGTTTTAACTAATTATGATAAACGGAAATTAGTGAGCCGATAAGAACCATAAATGTATAGACGAATACAAGTGTATCACTCGAGTGGATATGCAGGAAACATAACTTGATGTAGAACCTTTCGTACTTTTGTTTAGATTTCTGTGTGCATGACAAATGTTAAGATTTACTGTACAATGCCTGGCACTTTCGCTAGCTCAACTTCAGGAAACGTATATATACCTGAAAACGGTTTCCTGAAATACTGAAAGCCCATCACTTCTTGAATGATTTACTCTCGGAGAAAACCAGGCCTGGGTAAATGCCGACTGCTCTTATCGCTGAAAAAAACACACTGCACTCCCTGGACACTTTTTGTTTTGTTTCATTAGGTTTGCGTCAGTGGTGGTTCGTAATAATTTTATTTGGGAGGCTTTCTTGCGTTATTGTATGGTTGTTTGTTTGATAATTGACTCTGCTCTAACTCCCTAACTCCGCTGATACTTTGCGATAGAAATTTGTGCAACAAATGAAGCTATTGTATTTTACGTAGTGAAGTGGAAGATAATATTTATGAGATTTTTTTAAATTTCTATTGACTGAATAGGTCGCAATTGTTCTGAAACGTCGAGGTTTAACGTTTAAGCGAAACTAATTTTCAATCTGACGATTTATTAGCCTTTTTTGTACATGATACTCTCTAACTTTTCCAGATAACTCGAGAACGCTCTGAGATATAAAATTGAAACACTTGATCATGAGGAGAGCTGATGTAGACTAAATTTTGAATTGAACCGGTTAATTGGTTGAGGAATAATGGGGTTAACCCTCTTTTTCTTTGTCTAGAGGTTCGCAAATGATATAAGATATGTATCTATATTCGCAAATGATATAAGATATGGACTTCAAAATTTGAATCACATGTAAAATATAACAGTCTACAAACGTGTGTATTGCTTAATAGTATGGGGGCTGAGGGGTTAGGGAGGGGGTTAAGTATTCAAAATAGGTTAAACAGAATTTTTTAACATAAATCTCAGTAATTACACAGTGGATGGAGCTTTAAAAAATTAATTTAATTAAACTAAATAATATTAATTAAACTAAGATAAAATGTAAGAGAAATATTGAAACTTTGTCAAAACATACTCGTATATGTGTAGATCAAGCCAAATCATGAATTTACTTTCATTTAGTTCCTGTTATTTGTTTATATTTCTTATGTGTGTATAATTTAGTACTTGTTATTTGTTGCCTCACAATAGGGTGGAGAAGGGGGTTGTATTTTAACACGTTCGCGACGACGTGCGCAACCGGAGGCATATATTCGTAATAGACGTCGTGTGCCACCGGTGGAGCACACAAAAAACAAGGTAAGGGTAGCAAAAAACACATTTTACTGTTGAAAGAACCTTTATAAACAAAAATAACTGAAAAAAAAAACCATAAAACACACAAAAAAAATTCGCGAACGTGTTAATGTGCATTAAGAACAATATTCACGTAATGTGTAGTTTTATAGGTTTTTGAAGTAAAATAATTCAAATATCCCATTAATAAACCATAATAAACCATATATAACAAGGGTTACAAAAGTCATGAAGGTTATTTTGGCCACAAAGCTCATATAGGTCGTAAAAGTAATAAATATTGATTTTATGACTCATAAAGATCATCCAGGTCATATAGGCCATACAGATCATAACGGTCATATTGGTCATAAAGATCATATGGTCACAAAAATCATAAAGCTTGTATGGGGAAAAAAGGTAATACAGGTCATAGAGATAGGACGTAAATGTCATGAAGGCTATATACAGGTAAGTCATAAAGGTCACAAAGTTCATGTACCTGCATGAACTTTCTGAAAACTTACACAAGTAATAAAGGTCATTAGGAGTATATTTCACAGAGATCACAGAGGTCATAAACATAAAGGTTCTGAAGGCCTAATTTGGTTATACATCCAAATTTTACACTTTTAAAAATAAATATTTTCAGATATTTAGTCTATCTAACTACTATCTAACATTAAATGGAAAATTTAGTAAAAGTAGTGATTCCTTAGGCAGCGTTTTTTTAGCCAGTTTTACTGATACTATAGATGGCTAGCCAAGGTTAGGGGTTATTTTATTGAAGAAGAAATATTGGAAGACGTTGCAATTTAAATTTAAAATGAAGTTGGCATTGTGTAATAGGGTCTACCATTAGTCAAACGTGAAAGTAACTGAAACTGTTATGAAGATCTTACAACATTTGGTAAAAGTGGGAAGAGACAGTACTGATATAAATTTTTGGAATAATTTAAAAACTGCAAAAAGGACAACATCCAATATCTGCCATTTGGTTGTGGAATAGAATATTCAGATTTTATATCATACTAGCTTTTGTAGGTTCAGTAACGAATATTTTCTTTATTTTTCTTTGTAACTCAGGACATAAGGACACTGAATTTTGAAATTTTATTAAGTTTTATATGGAATCAATACATCAATCATATAACACATTCGTTGTTTTAATTTATTATACCAGTTATTTATCAGAAAACTGATAAAACAAAATTGAAGACATACGGGGTACGATCAAAAATTTATGGAATATTAATTTCTCTCACGAACCAGTTAAAATAGGGAATTCAATATAAGTATTGTGCCACCTGATGGTCGCTCAACAAACTAATTACTGTGCCATTGTTGAAACGTCCATTGGTTTCTAGTTGTGTGTTAAACCGATAAAAATTAAAATACTCCTTTTTTATAATGAATCAGTATTTTTGTGTACCTCGCTGTTCGTCCTGGATTAAAAGGGACTCCCATTTAACATTTAACATACAGGGTTTGTCCGGAAAGTAATGTCCATATGTGTGAATTTTTTCCCGAGACTGTACGCGCCAGCCCGCGCTTTACGTGCTGGGATTGTGGTGTGGGGATCTGGCAACAAGATCCAACAATCGTCCGTTGGCTACCGGTCGTTGTAGCGGTCGCATCACTCGTTCTTTGAGAGTCGTTACAGCGACCGGGTGCAAGAAAAAATGCAACGTTCGCTTGAGCAACGGATGGCGATCAAGTTTTGTGTGAAACTGGAGAAGAGTGCTGCGGAAACTATTCCAATGTTGAAGAAGGCTTTCGGCGTCGATTGTCTTTCGGACAGGCAAATTTTCCGTTAGCACAAGGCCTTCGCAGAAGGTCGGGAAGATGTCAACGACGAGAACCGCGCTGGATGGCCATCAACCTCCAGTTCCAACGACAATGTGAAACGTGTGCGTGACTTTTTGAACACTGACCGTCGTCAAAGTGTCCGTTTAATTTCCGAAACATTAGACATTACGAAAACCATTGTTCACGAAATTGTGTCGGAGTCTTTAGGAATGAGGAAGGTGTGCACGAAGCTCGTGCCAAAAGTGCCAACGGACGATCAAAAAGGCGCGAGGCGCGTCGAAACCTGCCAAGAACTTTTGGACACCTGCGAAGACAACCCCGCTTTCCTTGATTACGTCATTACCGGGGACGAAAGTTGGGTCTTTGAATACGATCCGGAGACGAAGAGGCAAAGTGCGGAATGGCACACGTCGAACTCCCCTCGCCCCAAGAAGGCCAGGATATCCAGGTCAAAGATTAAGACAATGTTGATTGTCTTTTTTGATTGCAGGGGATTGGTCCATCATGAGTTCATTCCGTAGGGGACAACCATAACCGGAAAGTTTTATGTCGAGGTGCTGAAGCGGCTGAAACGCAGGGTGAATTGCGTCCGCCCAGACATCTCAAAATCCTGGAAGCTTCACCACGACAATGCGCCTTCGCACACCTGCTTCCTCGTGGCCGATTTCCTCGTCAAGACAGGCATCACCGTTGTTCCCCAGCTTCCCTACAGCCCCGATGCCCCCCCCCAAGACTTTTTTCTGTTTCGCGCCTCAAACCCCAATGAAAGGACAGCATTTTGGGTCGGTGAAAAACATTCAGAAGGCTTGCACCGATGCTTTAAAGGCGATTCCGGAAAACGACTACCGTGCGGCTTTTGATGCGTGGGAAGACCCGCTGGAACCGATGTGTGGACGCAGGAGGAATGTATTTTGAAAGTTTCTAAAGATTTGTACACATAGAACCAATAGAAACCATTTTTCAAAGCTCACTGACGTTACTTTCCGGACAAACCCTGCATTTACTGAAGAAAGAAATCATCAAGTTTCCGTGGTGTAAAAAATATTGTGAAAAGGAAAGCATAAATAGACGCAAGAGATAGGTATGAAAAAATAAAACTGAAGATAGGAAAGCTAGTTAGTAAATATATGATAGTTTGTTCCCCGTTTTCTTCATTTTGCTGACGGTGACTATTTTTATAGATGTATGTTTTAGTATTTCAGGTTAATATAAAGATACACTTCTTGGGTGTTTCAGCCAAGAATTTAAAAAAACGCGGAAGATATTGAAAAACTTGCAATACCTACAAACAATATGGTACACAATTTTGTAAAAAAACACAGATATATCTTACAGGAGAAGTAATGGCACAGTAATTAATTCCAAAATTTTCCGCAGTGGCTTCTTAAATTCTGACGCTTATACCGCGGCCTGCCTCTCCACATTATCTTCCGTACAGCGTACAACTCCACGTTGTACGCTGCCTCACATTATTTGTAGTTTCTGCTAAATTCGATATGGCAGAAGTTTCTGTTTTGGCAGAACAATGCGTGTGCAATAAATGTTGTCTCAGACTCGGAAAAAGTGAAGCAAAATCGCATCGAATATCATTAGATTGATTTTTTATACAAACTGCTTTCGATGATGAGTGATGATTAATGAGGCTATGGAAATTCCCAGTGCTTTAGTGGTATAAACGTTTCAGAGGTCTGACGGTGGTCGCAGGTGATCAGGACGTCCTAGCACAAGCAGTGTGTAACATTCGGTGTGTTCTTGCAACACTTTCTGTTTTTCTACCAAAATAGAAACTTCTGCCATCTTGAATTTCCCCAAAACTATTTGAAATTTTAAAAAAATACGCACATAATGAAGCTGCACACCATAACAGCCTAACGCGACGTTATATACTGGCTCAGTACATCTGGAAGATACGATGCGACGCGACATGTAGAGATAGGTTGCGGTATTACAACCGGTTCTTGCACGAGATTTAAGTTACAGAAACTTTTGACACGCACCTCGTATGTATTTACATTTTTTATATCCCTGTGTAACATCACGAAACTAGTTTTTAAGCTTCATTTTATACACGAAAGAATAGAATACGTTGAATATCATACGTATTTAAGTTGAGGTCTTTTAGCAAATAATTCTTTCCACAGGCAATATAGATTGCACCGAACGTTGATTAAAAATGTTAAATAAATCGAAGGAAGAATAATTACCTACATTAGCCCTCACATCGCACGTTTCCACAGTTATCCAGAGCTAGAAGACAAAGAGGTTTTGCAGAATTTGATTAGTGTGATTAGGAATCGTCAGCTAGCGTGCTCCGGAGCAGTATATCAAGGGGGCACCAAGATGGCGTTCTTCCATCTTCGTAAATCATACACAACCCGTAATCACTCCTCATAAATACGACCTCTGAGAGCTACCGATCACAAAACTACCACCCCCAGCATTGTATTAAGCCACGTAGCGATTGATTTTGTACAGGGATAACAACTATCACTATCAGTGGCGGCCGGTGGAATTTGACATGCTCGTATTTTCGTAAGGAGGCATGAGACCTACATAATATTTTAGGGGTAGTTACTAGAAGAAGGTTATAATTAGAAAATAAATAGAAAGAATCTAAGAAGAAGGTTATAATGGCAAAAAATATTTTTTTCCAAAAATGGTTCCCTCCCCTCAAAATCTTGGAAATGGCTTGCAAAATATTTTTTGCAAGCCAGCCAAACAAAGTCTTTTTATACTTGTGATTTTTTGCAAAATTTCTATGTTGCTTAAAGATACTATCGACGATTCGGCCTCTCCGTTTGGGTCCGGCGAAATGTCCGAGGGTGCGGCGTCGTCGGTTTATTCATTTAATGGCCTCTCAGGGAAATAGATAGGGTATCCTGGTAAGTTTTGGTCCATGGTTCTTTCTTTCAGGTCGGTGGGATTCGTTTTTTGTTTGAATTTGACGAAAACGTAGGGTTGTTCGTCGTTTTTCCAAAAGTAAGGCAAGACGGGCTCTCGTTCCAGCTCTGAATAAGATGATCGTCAATTCTCGAAAGAATGGTGAGCTTACTCCTCACCCCGAGCTGGATCGGTGGGGTGCCGCAGGCTTTCGGCAACAATACAACTATTGTAAAATCTCAGACGAAATGTTGGAATAAAATAAAAATTCAAATTACCATACTCTTTACAGATCTCAAAATTTAAGGAAAATCATGTATCGTAAGTATAAAAATGTCACAAATATTTGTGACAATTTGCAAGACGTTGCAAAAGCTTGTAAAAGGGGAGGCAGCCACATTTGGAAAAAAGCCTTCTACTTTGGGTCTAGTAGGTCTAGTAACCACCCCTAAAATATAGAGTGGGTCCCATGCCTCTTTCCGAAAATACCAGCATGTTAATTTCCACCGGCCGCCACTGACAACTACCAATGCAGAAAAAAATGTTTTATTTTGAGTAGATGTACCTACATACATATGTATTTAAATCATAATTTAAATGAGTCATGCACATAATTTAAAATACCTGAGTAGTTACTTATATATACATATGTATATTGTGAAATTCCTTCCTAATATAAGTAAACCATAAATTAATATTCTAATAGCAATTTTCTTCATAAATTGATATTCTAATTTTAAATTAAATAAAATTTAAATATTTCTTTGGAATCTATTCATAATCTTGCACATTTGAAAGGCAAATACCTTTAAATTAAATATAGGTAGGTAATATAGATACGAGTATATTTCAAAAAAAAATTCATTCACTAGTACATGTCTGTTTTCAGAAAGTGGCATTCGATATCCACTGCATTCGATATGTGCTTCTTAGGCCATTTTATAAAACATATAATTTGTACGGAATATTGGTGATAGACAATCAAATGAACAGGTTTTTACAAATTTAAAAATTGTATGTTTTTTGACATATTTAAAAACTGAAACAAAATATAACGCTTATATATAAGTAACGAAAATGTACTACGTTTTTGTTATTATTAATACACTGCTCGTCAAAATTAGCGTAACACTTTTTTTAGATTACCGCCGCTTGCGTTCCTATTCGAGTTAGAGACTTGTGGTTTTTAATTTTCTGTAGCCTATAGGGTTGGTTTTTAATGTGCCAAAGTCGCTACGCTGTGACTTGAACTGTTCGCCGTCCACACCTCAAAAACCAACCCCTTGTCGAAGTTTGAATTCGCAAGATTTTGGCAGCAATTTCAGCCACCTACAGGATGGACTAAGGAGGACGTACTAAGACCTCCCTCAATAAGTTCTGTATATTTGATAGCTGTCCCATTTCTTCAACCCATTTCCAGATCCCCTAAGTATTTACGCAGGGTTTTGTGTGGTTTGACATCTGTCGTCTCTAACTCGAATAGAACGCAAATGGCGTTAATCTGAAAAGTGGAATGCTAAATTTCTATACTTACTTCATTACTAAATGTGGAAAACAAAATATAGTTAAGAAAAAGCTGCTAAATTTTTTGAATCTGATTAAAAATTGTTAAAAAATAATTTTATTATTTGAACCGCAGTGTAACCTTCAATTTCATTATATATTTGACGATTTGAAAATTAAAATATTTTTTCATACGAGGTTATTAAATAAAATCAATTAAATCAAATCACGTACCAGAAATTAATGTTCTCCCTCTAAGAACTATCCCTGAAATAAGGAGTAAATATAAAAAAGAAAATGTGGGACAACCAGTCCATGCGATAGATAAGAACCACCACAAATCAGAATTTGTGAATTCGAATTAGTGGTATATTATTATTCGATTACTGGTAATCAATGTGTTTGATTACCTGATGTATGTAGGTACAGTGTCTGAGGATGTTCAGAACATCCATATAGTTTTTCATGGTTTTTGAAAATTTAATACCTTTTAAAATGGTTGAGTAATGAGGTGAGAATTATAACTCGGACACACTTTACATAATATGGGGGTGGCTTCACCAACATTTAGTGTGACCCAATTAAAATCTGAATATCATTCTCAACATTTGGACACCCAAAACATTTATTGTTTTTTTTTTACGTAGGGATTTAAAAACTGTACCATAATGTCCATAATGACAGGTTCTACTTATCAGAACCAATTCCTACTGAGTTTTATTTTGATGAATAAAAAAATAAACAGAATAAATATTATCAATATATTAAATAAATCAAATAAAAAAAACATATTTACAAAAAAATATAAAAATATATTTAATTTATTACCAAAACTAGATGTACACCAAATTTCTGAAATATTGAACCGAAAAAGAGTGACTATTTTCATTGACAACATTTAATAAACATAAATATAGAAAAAGTAAGTTCCTTCTCAAATAAACTGAATTATTTTTTTATTTTCTGGTCCAAATTACAAATTCGATGAATGTATCGCATATTATCGTGTTGTATTATAAAATTGTTATTAAAAATTATTATTAAAAAGGTAATTTCAAACCAGTCTTTAGAATTCGTAAGAAACGGGTTTTCCAAAGCATTTAATAATTTATCACCTCAAAAGCATTTGAGTTTTGAAATTTTAGTTATATGTATCTACTGTACCTATACGCACATATAGTGTGGGTCAAAGACTTGGCAACAAATGGGAAAAAAATATTATTGAGATATTGAAAAAAACTTCTTGGGGGAATCACTTCTGCATGTCCGAGAACTTAAAAATATATTGTTACACATTGGTCATGTGGCCACCAATAATGGTAGCAATGAAAAAAAAAACTAGTATGAGATTGGAGAAAAGTGAGGTTAGATGACAAGATATCAAAAAGTTGTTTAAATGCAATGTTAGATCCGTATGCAAAATTTCAAGCAGTTATCTAAAAAATTGCAGTTTTTCAAAAATATTTCTTTCTTTCAAAAAATGTTTGCATATTTTCTATTAAATAATACTGGAAGACTATTTCAAAAAACATTTGTCACAAAATCTAAGCAATTTTTTTATTAGACCACAAATAACAAGACAATTTGAAAAAATAGCTTTTATTTATGAACTTTTTTTACAATGACTTTTATGTTACAGATATATTCAAATTTTAAAAACATTTTATGAATTCACTTAATTCGTTGTATTTCTGTAAATCTAATTTTCTTTAAATTTTCAAACTAGCTATAACATAAAATCCATTGCACAACGCGTGTTATAAGTAAAAGCCATTTGTTAAATTTAGTCATGCAGAGATACGAGAAAAGTGTTTACATAAATGGAGGAATGGTGGAAGCGTCGAAAACCTCAACTAACATTTAAATTGTTTTACTTATTTATTTTAAATTTTTAATTAATATAGTTTATATTACTGTTATTTCTTATTTTTTTGAGGTCTTTGTTTTTTTTTACTACCTACATTTAAATCTAATTGTACAAATAAAAACAATTGATTTCAACCGTTTTTCGGTTTAATGTAAGTTTGACTACTTGATTTTGAGATTGAGTTTGACTTGAAGTAGAATAGAGAAAAAGAGAGAAAAACAGAAAATGTTTGATAACCTGTAATTTTAAAAAATCCAGTTGGACCACAAATAAGGGTTTTAGAAGGGTGTTCGGGTGATAAGTGGATCACAGTGTATATAGGGTGATTGATCGAAGCCATTAATTAAAGGCATTAGGGCTTGTAGAAATTACAGATTTTTGAAAATTTGGTCTTTCGGGTATATCGGAAGTCGGCATCAACTTCTTTATTTTAAATGGAACGGTACCTTTTTTATTCCATATTTCGATTCAACACGTTATTTTAAGTATATTTTCATGACGGTTTCCTGTACCTATATTTTACCATTTTTGAGTTATTTCCAGTTTTATCAAATTTTGTTAATCAGCGCCACAATATTTGACACTACATGTTTCAAACATTGTCATTATTTACTATTAATTAAACTAAGGACTATTTCAGTCACTGACATATTACTAAAAAATCTATACATAAAATAACTAAAAAACTAAAATATAGTATAGGGATATAGTTTTAATAAATGGTTTCGATCAATCTCCCTGTATATAGTGCGTATTTGGTCTATAGAATAGTTGTTTCTTAAAAAAATGCTGAAATGGAATATGTGAGGTTGTTGGCACCCTTTTCTGCCAACTATTCAAAATATTGCAGATTCTACAGGGCTTTCATATACTTCTGGGCTTCGATTAATTTCTTTATTTTTAATGGAATAACCTATATATTTTTACAAATTTGGAAGAGCATAGAATTGAGTCGAATGACTTCATGGCGTAAAAATATTTCATTTTTGACATGGCGTAAAAATATAATGATAAATACTCTTCAATTAAAATAGATTCGAAACTGCCATAAACCCAGTATTGTACTTCGGATCGATATAACCTGTTTAGTTCAAATGGAACACCCTCTATTTTTTCGACCTAAGTTGTCTAACTTTATGTGCTCTTTTTCTCTAAGCAGAAAGTGGATCAAATTATTTCCATCATTTTAACCGAAAATCAACCATAATAGTATATTTATATTATACAACGTAATTTTCTCTTAAAATATCGCAAAACTGAAAATACGTAAAATGTTTTCCTTAATAAAGAAATGCACTATGTATTTATAATAAGCAAATACAGAAGTAATGTTGAAGTTTAATATATGTTTTATTAAAAAAGTAGGGCTCCAACAACCATAATTTATTTAACAAATGTTTTTTAACAATACCTCTTCAAAGGTCTTTTAACAAGAAGGAACTACTGTTACAATGACAAACACGTTTCTAGGTAATTTCACTAAAGCTGATAATGGCCAACTTCTTTTTCAGGTTTGTTTTTTTACTGCTTGCTTGTTTTTGTCGTTCGATTGTCAAGCAAAAAATTATACGTATTTGTTAGTAAGTTTTTATCTTGTAGTAGGGAATGTCGGCAATTACTGACATTTATTTTTTGTTATTATTAACATTTTCAGAACCTAAAATTGACAAATAGTGTTACTTATAAAAGTTTTATTTTAATGTAACGAATTGCCTACGCTGGAGAAACTTATCTTTTCTTCTTGTTAGGTAATTTCTGCAATAAAATTTAAAAACCATAACAGTTTTGAATGAAAAGAATTTTCAAATGAAGTATCACAAGCCCTTACTTCCAATTTGAAAATATAGGGGTTGTAGCTGTCACCTGAAGGGGTTGAATTTAGGGATGACATTTGACGTTGCATGACGTCACAAGATGTCATTTTAGAATTAGAAATTGACGTGTCTCAGAATTTTCTAAAAAAATGCATAATAATGGAGCTACTGCATTTATTCCATTTGGCTGTTCCACACTGTATACCTCTACATCATATCTCTACAGCATCGAACATGTTCTTAGCATTGTTACTCAAAAAAGTTACGACGGTTTTTCCAGACCCTAACATAAATGTTAATTCAACGAATGTCAAAAACCGCTGAAACGGCTGGGTTTAAATATAAGTTATAGTACATGTTTTCGAGTAAAAATTGTATGCTATTTCAAAATTAGTAAAAACATACACTCGAACCCCTCTTGTTAGATTTGATCTACCAAGACCAAAATTGAAGTCGCCAAATCCGTGCATCATTACCTCGTTTAAGTCGCGATCAAAACCTCAACTTTTTGTGTTTTAACTGCAAAAGAAATATTTAGAGATATATCACAGCACTTGTTATAACGAAAAATGAGCCAACTGAACGTAAAATCAATGTAAGTATACCCAGTCGTGCGTGACAAAGTTCAATTTTCCACTTGAATGAATATTTTAAAGATTAAATATTTTTAAAAGACACCTAACCTATTTTAAATCAATAAATGTATTACACAATCATTTTTTTCAATAAAAATTCTACATATTCATGCGAGAATCCAATTTCCAAACGTAGTTCTAAAACTTTTACAGGCGGCGACTTAACCGGGACGGTTTCGCGACCTAATAGGGGAAAAAGTGGTGAAATAACAGAGGGATGGGAATTAAGCGAAGGTGAAATAAGAGGGGTTCGAGTGTATAGTGTTCCATGTAAAATAAAGAAGTTAGTCGACGGCCAGGACTCTGTGACCACCCTGTAGACTCGGCAATATATCAAAAAAAGTGGCAAAAAGGGTGCAAACAACCTCACTTATTTCATTTTAGCTTTTCTTTTGTGAAAGAATGGTTCTATAGACTAAATATGCACTAAAAACGCCTGTAGATAGCATAGTAATTTACATATATAGAAAACAGCATACGGATTTTTCTGTCTTGAAAAATAAGGTAAGTACTTGTTTTTAATAAGGTGCCTGAAGACACGATGTGTTTTTTTAACACAGTAAATCAGGGTAAAATAAGTGAGTAGGTAACAGTGTAAAATCTGACGCGTAAAATCGTTTCTTTTTATAAGCAGCGCCAGCGTTAAACGCTAAAAGCGACTCCAGTAAGAATATGGATAGCAGTCCCCGCTCTAAAACTGAATAACTATAACTAATGAAGCATATATCACAAGCCCGTCAGAAGTGGGACACACCAAGGGGGTTATCCTGCTCCAGAATGGTAGGGAACTAAAAACGTAGCAGCGTTTTTGATGGCCCGTATATCAAAGTTGTGACACTCCGAAACAATAATTCAGCTGCTTTACAACCCGAATAGACAAGAAGGGACCAGATAAAGCTTGCAGTCTCTGGATTTTGTCACCCCTTAATCTAGCCAGCTAGACCGATGGACTAACGCTAACAATGGGAAAAACAAAATACATATAAATTTTAATCGGACTTTCGAATACAAAGTTCTTTATCTGGACCTTTATTATCTGCGAGATATGTCAAATTATCGGAGATTTAGTGCAGCTGGAAGACGGAAATGTGACATGGATTTTTCTTTTTTAATAGATTTCTATTTATGGAAGATAATGAGAGACTATTTTCATAGAGAAATTTCAATAACGACGTAATTTTCTGTTACCATTCTCAGCACTGTAAAACAAAAATCAATGTTAGCGATGCAAACAATATCCCATTAAAATGCTTACTCGTGATACAGGGTGAATCTGTCAAGAGTCCCCCCCTTCTTATCTCGGAAAAAAGGAATGAGAAAAAATGTAAATTTTCAGGGATGAACTTAGTCTTAAAATAGTACAAGATTACAAAATAAAAAATAACTTGTTACTGTTTATGTGAAGTCACGAGCTGTCAACTCTCATTTTTTATATTGAAATCGTTTTTTAAGAGTACCAAATAAAAGTTTCCAAATCAATTCTAGAATACTGTATGATATTTATTATTTCGACATTTTGACGTTAAAATAGTCTTTTGTGCGCTATCAATAGATACGATTATGCCAAATGAGTAACCAATAAAAATGTGAATTAATGGTAGGCCACGACACACAAGCAAATAAATAAAGGCATGTGTCAAATTGTTACTGCAGCTGGGTAATCATAACATAGTATAAAACAAAGTCGCTTCGCTGTCTGTCCCGATCTACTACCTATGTATGCTTAGATTTTAAAACTACGCAACGGATTTTGATGTGGTTTTTTTTAATAGATAGAGTGATTCAAGAGGGAGGTTTATATGTATAATACATGCATAATATAGTAGAGAAACACTGATAATTTTAGAGGTTTCTAATGTGATGTCGTAAACCGTGCGAAGCCGGGGCAGGTCGCTAATAATTAATAATTTATATTAGGGGAGTTAGTTAATACCTAATAAAAAGTACCTAATTAAATATTTCTTAAAGATGGTAAACGATGGTTTTTTGGATATAATTTCAACTGGAGAAGGGCATTTCAAAATAAAAATAGTAAAGCAATTATACTAAGAAAAATATCCCTAAGGCCTCTGCGCACTATACGAATTTTTGCCGTGCCGGTTTTATTACTTTTTCCTTGCTTTCTGATCGTTTGTATACATGTATAGAGACATTAAAAGAAGTCATCAAATCTGTCTATGAACGAGTGAGATGGAAATAGCGGTTATGCCGAGGCTCAAAATGAAACGTCACACTTTTGACAAATGAGTAAAATATTGTAAAATTTTATAAAATTGTAAAATAATTGTAAAATAACTCATGACTGTCATATAAAATAACAGCTTTAACAATTAAATAAGGATATAAATTTAAGATAAGAACAGATATACGTCTTTTTTGCTCGGCCGACTTTGATGACGTTTTTTTTGGATGGCTCGTTATGTCGATATGGATATTGTCGTACTACACAATTTTTGCCGCATGTAAAATTGCCATCCACGTGTGTTTGTGTAACCATTGATTGTGATTGCTCGGCACTGTGTCGGATAAATAAAGAAAGCAGATTTGATGGCCTACAGAGACAAATGTGTGCTTAACAGACAGTTGTCAACAGTTCAGTTAAGGGACAATTTTAATTAGTTATGTACACAAATCTACTGGTGAACAGTTTGTTATGTCAGTAACAAACTAATATAAATTCTAATGTAATCTTTAATCTAAAGTCTAATTTCGTCCCCGAGAATTTGAATTTTTTCTCATTCCTGGTTTCCGGGATAAGGAAAGGGGTGACCTTCACATACTCGCCCTGTTTATTATAAAGTGGATAAAAACTATTATTAAGTACACGATCATGACTTAACTTTTGAATAGAATTAAAAAATACTTCAGTGCAGAGTTAACGAATCTTTGTAGATAAGACGACTACTTACCGATTTAAATTTTTGAAAATCATTTAACAGAAACCCTTGTAACATAAACATTACCTGTTGGTCGGGATTAAATAGATACCTACATACCAGTTGATTCGAATTTTGACTAGTAATTCAATTCAAAAAATGGAACTGGCTCTGCTGTTCTCCTTTCCTTCCATTTATTTTCCCAATTCTTTTAACATATTTTTTAAGCCGCACTGCACTGATGAACTAAACAACTTTGTCTGTAGTTGCCTCGTTGTTTTTTTCTCTTTTCCAGGGTCCTCAGTCACGAATTATTTCCTTTAGTATGTTTTACTGTTTGACCTGATTTATACATCCGTTGTATAAATA
>JAPWTK010001210.1:0-72584 GCA_029963805.1 Aromia moschata
ATTTGATACCCACATTATGGGAGTGCTTAAAACTAACTAGTCCGCCATCTTGGGCGGTCCGCCATATTGGATTTAGAGTAAATTCATTTTATTTTCTTATTTCTTCTCAGCAAACCGTTTCATTTGATACCCATATCATGGGAGTGCGCAAAAAATAACTAGTCCGCCATCTTGGGTGGTCCGCCATATTGGATTTAGAGTAAATTCATTTTTTTTCTTATTTCTTCTCAGAAAACCCTTTCATTTGATACCCATATCATAGGAGTGTATAAAAAATGAAACTTACGAAGCTACGCACGTGAGGCCATGGAGCATTCTATGTCTTTGGACCCATGACGTAATGCGTCACATACATGATGCTTGATAAAGTTTTTCCCTATCCCAGATTTTGCCCCTTCAGGTTAGGCAAACCATCAAGACCTATGACGTCATGCGTAAGTAGTTATGTAGTGCCGGAATGACTCCACTTCACCCCTAAAGACGATGAAGGGGATGTCAGAGGGTTGAGATTTTTTAAGGGGATGATCGTGACGTAATCAAGATGGTGGATCTGATGTCTAAGGGTTGAGATGTTGATGGGGGTGCACGTGACGTAATCAAGATAGCGGATCTGATGGGAAGGCGGGAGATGGCTTCCGGAGGGGGAAGGGGGTGTCGAGGGGTATTAGATAATGCATAAATAATCAGGTGATTATTAATATATCTAGGTAATTAATCATTTCTAGCTGTCAGCGATCGGTTCACTGCAAGTATCGACTTGTCATTGGATCCCACGAAAACCGGCTGGTATTTTTACCGGAAGTAACAGACGGCGGCCTCATTATGGGAATTACGCAAGTCACCGATGTCGGCTACCGCATTAATTAAGTTCTAAGAAAAAACCGTACGGTATTTTTATCGGAAATGCATCCGGAAATCACACGATAAGAGACGGCGCCGGAAGTAACATGATAACAGACAGCATCCTCATTATGGGAATTGCGCAAGTCACCGATGCCAGCTACCGCATGAATCTCTAGCTGATAAAAAAAATCTCGGTACATCATTAATTAAGTTCTAAGAATTTTTATTTACTAATATTAATCACACGATAACGATGGCGGCTGAAATATGGCTCATAAATTTTATCGGTAATGTGATATGGATGGGTTTTGGATATATAAACAAGACGGTGGAGAAGGCTAATAAAAATCTTGGGGCGTGTCTTAAATCTGTTTCTGACTTCCGATTGCCTTTCACATATATGGGTAGGTAATAAAAATAGCTGGCCGCTCAAACACAATGGCGGATCTATATAAGGTGCCAGATTTTAAATATCTACTAAGGAAGCCCCCCATAAAAACATGTCGAGACCTGCCGGTGGATTCCAAGATAAGAAACACAGATTCCCAAGCCATTTCTTGGAAAATGAACTATATGTCACCACCCCAGACCGGAAGATAAACCAAAACACTGCATTTCACATACTCATTAGTGGTTTTGCTCTCGTCGCATGCACATCGTAATTCACTCTGATAAAAATATGTCTACAATCGAGACTGTTTCCCAAATTAGCTCCGATATAATTATTCTTACAAGGAGATCACTTAAATTATTAAAAACTGATTTTGAAATAATTGAGCACATTAAATTAATTAATCAAAATATTAAGCTTCTTGCCTTGGCTATAAAAAGTAAAATACATGTGAACAATAAGACTGAAAACATATTTAAATTGGAAAATAATTTGGCACTTTTAAAATATTACCGTGAACAATTAAAGAAATTAAAGTTACAAAATAAGGTATCAGGCGGCTCTCTACAAAAACCTGCTAATAAAAAATATCTCATATGGCAGGATGTAGAGTCCTGTTTTAAAAGTCGTATTCGATCCGGTCTAATAACTAACATTAATATAAAAGAACCTAAAATATTTCTAAAAAAAGCATTCCGCAGTTTCTCAATTAAAATAAATAAATATTTAAAAGAGTCCCTTCTCAAAGTGAACTTAGTTTTTGAAGGCAATTTCATCAAACCGAATGATGGCCAAGTTGAAACAAAGACATTCAGTATGAGGAATAACGTGGTGGACTCAAATACCAATTTAAGGGTGTGGTGGCAAGAAAATGTTTATGGGAAGCTGCTACGAACCCTAGAAGACTTCACTCAACGCGATTCAGGATGGAGCTTGCTGGAAATCATTGGACTAAGGGTGAATATTAATAATTATTCTCCTATAACAGTAGGCTTATCAACATACACTGAGATGCCGCAGTTCATAAAAAATAAAATGTGTGTTATTAATGTAAAGAATAATGATGAATATTGTTTCCTATGGGCAATAGTTTCAGCCTTACATCCTGCAAGTAAACACCCTGAACGAATTTCATCCTACACCAACATTAGGGGTGTGTTAAAATTTGAGGGGATTGAATTTCCAATGAAATTAAAGGATATCCCCAAATTTGAACGTTTAAATAGCATTTCAGTGAATGTCTACACTATTAATAAGAAAGAAATTTTACCGGTGTGCCTAACTAAAAATAACTTTGAAAAAATTGTAAATTTATTAATGGTTCCTTCAACAATTAATAATAATGACACAGCCATGGATACCGACACATCGCTGTACCATTTCGCCTGGATAAAAAATATGTCACGTCTCTTATCTAAACAGATATCTTTACATGACCATAGAACTTTTATTTGTAACCGGTGTCTCAATCATTTCACTACGCAAGAAATTTTGGATCGACATTCTCTGGACTGCACCTCGAAAACTAATTCTTGTAAAATAGAACTACCTGATGAAAGGGAGAATATTTTAAAATTTAAAAATTACCGATTTAAAGAAAGGGTGCCATTCGCTATTTACGCAGATTTCGAGTGCATTTTAGAAAACTGCGAAACTAATCTAAATTTAAATACTCAAAATTATCAGAAACACACTGCTTTCAGTGTAGCTTACTATTTAAAATGTTGTTATGATGACAGTTTATCGGAATTTAAATTATACAGGGGTAGAGATTGCCAACAGTGGTTCATTAAACAACTTGAGAAAATATCTGACAATGTTGATGAAATTTTATCGAAACCGTTACCTATGAAACCACTCAGCGAAATTCAAAAGTATGAGCACAATAATGCTCCAGTCTGTCATATCTGTGAGAGGCCTTTCTACCATTCTGATATTAGGGTAGCGGATCATAATCATTTAACTGGATTTTACAGAGGTGCAGCACACCAGAGATGTAACTTAAATTTTAAAGACAGTCACGTTATCCCAGTAGTTTTTCACAATCTTTCAGGATACGATAGCCATTTAATTATCCGTCAGCTAGCAACAGTATTTGAGGGAAATATTTCACTATTACCTATCAATAAGGAGAAATACATTTCCTTTACTAAAGACGTTAAGGACACAAAAAATTAAGCTAAGATTTATTGACTCGTGTCGGTTCATGGCTGATAAGATCGAAAAACTAGCCTCATACCTCGATAACAGCCAGAAACGAATCACTAAGTCGCATTGTAACAATAATGAGGAATTTGAATTACTTACAAGGAAAGGTGTTTTCCCTTATGATTATCTAAATTCATGGGAAAAATTAGAGGAAACCTCGCTACCTAAAAAAGATAGTTTTTACAGCACATTAACGAATGAGGGCATATCCGAGGCAGATTTTTTACATGCTGTAAATATTTGGAATAAATTTAATATTAAAAATCTAGGCGAATATTCAGACTTGTACTTAAAAACAGACGTTCTGCTGCTGGCGGATATCTTTGAAAATTTCCGCGAGAACTGCATACAGACATACGGACTTGACGCTTTAAATTATTATACAGCCCCCGGATTAGCTATGGATGCAATGTTGAAAATAACTAAGCAAAAATTAGAACTCCTCACCGATGTTGATATGATATTAATGATCGAGAAAGGAATCAGAGGCGGAGTGGCGCAGGTATCAAATCGGTATTCACAGGCTAATAATAGATATATGGGGGAGGCCTTTAATAAGGGTGAGGTTGAAAAATACATCATGTACTACGACGTAAATAATTTATACGGAGCCGGGATGTCCTACCCCCTACCTGAAGGGGGGTTTGAATGGGTACCCCTCGAAGAATTTTATTCCATAGATATTAGAAATATTTCTGAAAATTCTAAAGTGGGGTACATTCTAGAGGTTGACATCGAGTACCCAGTTGAACTACATGAACTGCATAAGGATCTTCCGATGTGTCCTGAACAGATGGTGCCGCCGGGTTCTAAAAATTCCAAATTAATGACCACCCTATTACCAAAATCTCGTTATGTCATACATTATAGGAGCTTGCAGAGGTGTTTAGATCGCGGTTTAAAAATCACTAAAATTCATAGGATTTTAAAATTTAATCAATCTGCATGGCTCAAAAAATATATTGACCTAAATACAGATTTACGAAAACAGGCCACTAATGATTTCGAAAAAAATTTTTACAAGCTTATGAATAACAGCGTGTTCGGCAAGACAATGGAGTCAGTACGCAAGTACAAAGACGTAAAATTAGTTACTCGGTGGGAGGGGGAGATTCGGCGCGAAATATTATATCTCGCAACCAAATTTCCACAGCTTAACTCAATTCGGGGATGACATGGTAATCATTGAAATGAGACGTTTAAAAGTTAAATTTAATAAACCGATATATGTGGGCTTTTCAATTCTCGATCTATCTAAAATTATTTTATACGATTTTCATTATGATTACGTAAAACGAGAGTTTGGTGAGAGATCAAAATTATTATACACGGACACTGATAGTTTAATCTATGAATTTTCAGATGTTAATATTTATGAACGTATGAAAAAAGATATCCATCTGTTTGATACATCAGATTATCCCGCAAATAATGTGTACGGCATACCCCAGGCTAATAAAAAAGTTTTAGGTCTCATGAAAGACGAAAATCACGGGGAAATAATGACTGAATTTATAGGACTTCGTGCTAAAATGTATACTTATAAAGTCAACCACGAGTCTGTATATAAAAGAATTAAAGGTCTCTCCCGGCCAGCTATTAAACGGATCACATTTGGGGATTTCAAAAATTGCCTATTTAATCAAGATACTGTTAATAAAGAACAGAAATTAATTCGGTCTCAAAAACACACACTCTACACCATTAAACAGAATAAATTGGCTCTCAGTCCGTATGACGATAAAAGAATTATCAATTATATAAACACCGATACGAAACCATGGGGATATGATTTCCAGCAAGCTCAGACTTGTCTGATGACGCAATCAACCTCGATGTGATAAAAATATCTTAGCGAGCGCCTCTCAGGTACATTAGCGGTTTATTCCTCGTAGTGAACACATCAATTTTAGCCATGTCTCACTTAGAAAACGAAATGACTTTTGAAATTGCGAATAAAGTTCATGAAACCTATATAAATTTTCTGAAAAAAGCAATTCGCGAAAATAACCATCAAACAATTGATACGATTTTAGAAAAAATTGTTATACCGGATCGGGCTATTTATTGGCTGGCTCTGTACAGAAACGATGATATTTTATTACTTAGAAAATTTATCACGAAAAAAATTCAAATGGATATATTTATTAATCAATTAGATGAGATTTTCCATAAGGAATGTTTTTCAACTCTTTCACTGTATACTATAAAACAGGTAGTTAAAAGACATTACCCATTACTGGGCTCATTTTATCGCTTGTACTTAACCAAATTATTAATTGGTAAAGATGATTATTTGCAAATAGATCATCTTAATAAATATTATCCATCATTCAATATAACATTAAATTATAAAAATATTGATTGGTCTCTAGATAAGGCAATCTGTGAAGCTGTATATTTTACACAACATTCTTTTCTTGAAAACATCTATAGAGTAATTATTCGAAATAATGTAAATTATAAATTCGATCTTGAAAATAACGAGGAGCATAAACAACTAATGCAATGGTTGAGCCGAAATATTGTTAAGGGGTCTGGTGGTGCACCCGTAGGTTGGAGTTGTGGGCCAGATTCTGGAAAGTGGCCCGCTACTACACTTGAAGACTACATAAAAACTGAAAATATTGTAAATAAACATTTTTTTATAAATATATGTATATTATTCTGATTTAAACTTTAATAAAGTATATATTAACTGAAACTAATTTTTATTTATCCCTATCCTTTAAAAAATTACTGTTAAGGGAAACTAGTGTATGTTTAAATATCTCTGAATTTTCATTGAAACACTTAAAAAATACACTATTTTTCCTCTAGACCTAAGTGAAAAAAAAGCTACTTAATGATGACAGGATGAGAAATAAAAGCGGTAAGTATGGATTTTATATACTTTATTAAAAACTAAGGAAAATTATAATAAATATGTAAAAAAAATTATATAATTAAAGATGGTGTGTGATCCTAGGAGGATGGTGGGGGCTGCTAGCGTGGTGGTTGATCTGTAACAATAATTAATTTTTTAGTAAAATAATCTATTTTTAATCAATAAACAAGTTTCTACCTCTTAATGCTGATGCCAACTCCAATTTTCGAGCCTTTGAACGGGCTACCGCTATTTTATCAATGATGTCCTCACCCCATACTATAATAATTGAAAAAAAAAACACACATATAAAAATTATTAATAAAGTTTAGGAATAGCTTACTTTTCATTGCCTCACTAATGGGGATCAATTTAGGTAGTTGTAACAGCCCCAATTCTAACCACACCTCGTCCGGAACCACACACATCTTGCAGGTACATAATTCCCCTGCCAGTAATTCGGCTATTGTTATGATTCTATGCCTCTCGTCTCGATTCTCCATAATGAATAACTAATACTTGAATAAACGGTGCTCTGAATATATAAGCACTTTTTTCTCCCCCTCACACATACAGATACTCACATTCAGAAATAAAAAAAGCAGAGTTCAGCATTTATAAACCTTTATTGATTATTATAAAAAATACAGTAATCTTATCTTTATGTATAGTATACCACTGATACATAGCATAAACATTTTGATTAGTGCAACGTAAGCTATTAATACAGTGCTTCTGACAATGATATTCTAAACTATATAACATTAAATCATCAATTTTATTACAGTTATAATCTAGTAAATCTAAAATAATATTATTAGGTAAATAATTTTGAAGCCATTTCTTCTTCTCCAATCCCTTCACAAGGATGACTTCCTCCTCAGGTACGTGACTCATGATAAAAGCAGGTAGATCATCGTACCGTAGATTGTCGAATGAAGACGACCACCTAAGTCCGTGTAAACGTCTACTATTCCAATTAACTTGATCCTGTATATTTTTACTGAGCTGCAGGTAATTTATTTCAGGTTTAATTATCCTGTGCTCACATGTCTTATCGATAATATTAAAAATGGAGATTTCTTTACACATAAATTTTAAAGATTTTTTATATTGAAACCCCTGGATATCGATAATATACATTACTAATAGGTTCGAACCAGGCTAGTTAGTGGAGTGTAACGAATAATTTTATCGTGAATTATAAGACAATATGCTGCAGTATCTTTAGGAATATTCTGTTTAGTATTAAATTCTAGCCTGATATCAACTGCCCCGTTTTTTAGAACCTCTTTCTGACAAGAGCAATCAACTACTACTAAAGGAGCCAGGTGTTTAAATGTATATGTAGTTAGATAGGGCTCGTTTTCCTTCTGATAGTAAGATGATTGAAACTGAGCGTACATATCATACAGAGTAGCATAGAAATTCTTAGAAAAATCAATATTTAGATTATCGTACGGATACGACTCGGAATTTAGGAAAACTTTAAAATTATTTAAATTACAGTGATCAAACTGACTCATTGACTTTGAAATATTATTTTTACGAGCTACTTGAAATCCGAAAATAATATATCGAGGTCTCTCCAACTGTGTAGAGGTTTTAATATTCCACATATGTGTTTGAGTCTCGGGTAATAAGGGTAGTTCATGAAGTTCCCAACTGCGAAATGGTATCGCTAATTCAATATTACTATTAACGCACTTTAATAATTGTAAACGCTGAAGTTCTGCCACGGATACATGGGGAACCCTCCATGAAACACGCTCCAATTCCACTTTCATTGGTTCATCGGCAGCTGTATTTATTATCGCATTCGTATCGGTACTGGCGCGAATAAGTATTAAATCTTGCTGTGTATTTAATATAATTTTTCGAAAGTCCTCCGCGAATCCCAAACACATTTTTAGCGGTATACAAACATCAAAATTACCGTTTGAATCGAAAAAGTGAGGATCAGGAGACCAACCCGCATTTTCTAAGGACACACATTCATTTTGATTAAAGGACGCGTAACCCTTCATCAGGGCTGTGAGGCCGGGATTTCGAGATTTATCCACAGTTTCGGCATTCATTACATATCGTATTTCGCTGAATAATAACAGCACACCCATTCTATCGAGCGTAGCCGTTTGCGAAGGCATCCCGTCAGCCGCTCTGCATAATCGCCCGCGTATGTACAGAACGCTGAAATACGGAGCCGTATACGTATCTTGCTGCTGGATCGAGATGTGAATTTCATCGTTATTGTTTAGATTTTTAGATGAGTAAGGATCATGTGTCCGTTTCTCAAAATTAACAATCGCGCTGTCGAATATCGGCTGCTCTAGCACGTTCAAAATTTCAGCATTCATTGCTTATTTTTTCTACAGAGTTTATAACCGCGAGATATCAAATACTGCTGATTTTTTAATGTTAACCGCTTGAAGGTTCTAGGTAAACTAACGTGAACTCGCGCAGGTGCTACTTTTATAGGAAATCTCCTACGAAAACTAAGCCCCATTTTTCCTAATATGAAGTCGTACAGTTATGACTTCTCCGCGAAAATTAATTAGATCCCCGTCTTGATCTACAATCTTAACAGTTATACTCTCAATACGACGCTTATTAATCGGCAGGTAAATAGCGGTGGCAGGTGATTCAATTATTTTATATCCTGGTGGAACGGCGGGAAAGAACTCGTGAATTATATGCACAGATTGATCGTTAATAAAGCTACCTGTAGCTAGATTACAATCCACACAAATTGCATTCACTTTTTGAATTTTAACCGGGGAATCAGATATGTGGCGTAGGTTAGGTTTAAGCTCACGTCTCTTAAATCCCAACAGGCTACCTATACTATCAGCCGGCTTGAAATTGATTCTCAAATTAGATTTAACCTCACCTTTTAAAGTATTTTTATTCGATTGAATAGAAACATGCGGTTTCACGCTATTAGTTTCCTTGCCCTTAGTAGTTAGAAAATGATTATTAATATATCTATTTATATCGTCAACCTCGTATGAACCCTCAGGAATTTCAATAATCTTATCATCCGAGTCGTAATAAAAACGATTATTCGAAGAGTCAATGTTCGGTATGGAATTGTAAGCCTCGAAGTTTATCAAGCTGATTGAATAATCGGAATACTCTTCGAGCTCAACAGCTGGATAAAATTGCGCAGTTAAAACCGATGACCGACCCGATAACGTAAACGTATATGACATGCTCCTCGTTCAAGGTTAACATGCAGACTAAACGTAACTTAGCACTGCGTTTTATTATATAAGAATTGTAAACAGAGATGACCACAATTAACTGTATCGTATGTTTGATACTGTTTATGATTGTATTTAATGGAACAATTTAAATAATTTATCAATTCGATGGGAGGTCTTAGATTACCGAAACTATCGTAATATTCAGCTTTCGAACCGCTCTTGATATATGCCGTCCAATGAGTACCTGCACCACTATCATTATCCAAATTTAGGATGCCACACTCATTTTTACATACTTGTGTGGGTAGGCGATCGCGCATAAAAACCCCTCTAAAATTTGGTATTTTTAATAATTTTACATATTTATAGAGATCTTGATCTGTGAGCGCGCGTTTAGGTAGTTTATCTAGTCATTTACGCTTACAGTCAGCACCACGCTTAATACATAGACCAAGTCCTTTTCTATAAGGTTGTAAAAAGAGTCCTTTACCGAGAGCTATCGCCTCCATTTTTTATTATGACGCTTAGATTCTTCTAGTTGAGATGTTGCCGCGCGGAATCGTTAATAGCCTTCGAAATCCCTCCCGCTCCTCCCGCCAGAGCACCGAGTGCGCTAAGTCCTGCAAATATCGGTAATAGGGGGAGAACACCACCCGACTTTGGTATTGGAATAATCCGGGCACTTGGAAATTTAATTGAATCCGATTGTTTCTTAACGCGCTCTGCAGCACGAGTAGCCTTTTTTAAAGCATCATCAATGCTGCTGGATCGACGTACAGCACGATAAATTTTACTCCGTAATTTACGGAAAGTTATCACACCGCCACGGCATGACTTCTTCTTTTTCTTAAGCCCCATACCGAGTTTAACCTTAGCACTCATAATTCCGGCCACACCTAGTGCTGTCGCTTTCTCCCCGATTGATGCGTCCTTAGCGAATACGCGTTTAATTGCCTTGCGTGCGAGCTCTCTATCGGCAACGTGTCTACCTTCAACCTCCTTTACTTTAGAGTACTGAATATCGTGTTCGCGACACGCCTCGTCTAGACCATTAATTCCGCGATCACCACGTGCTAATCTTTTCTCCAATTTAGTTCCAGGTCCACAAAATCTGTACCCTCCGGGGGCGTGGATCTCAATGGGGAGTTTATTTATGAGTGCATTTAGTGCCATGCTACCCTTATCACACTCAAACACCAACTGAGTGTGTGCTATTTATAGGCGACTGATACCTGGCACACCTCAGTACTGATCATGCGCTTCATACGCACAGGTGAGAGCTTGAAAATTGAAAATCTCGATTTCGATAGCGGTAGCGGTAATAAAATAAAAAGACATGGATCTGTGCTCCCGAACAGTATTAGATGTATTATATGCGGCCCCTCGAATTGCGGGAAGACGAATGTGATGATTGGATTAATGACTCATCCACGGGGTTTGTATTTTAAAAATGTTTACGTCTACTCAAAATCTTTATATCAACCTAAATACGAATATCTCGCTAAAGTCCTCGATTCCCTGGTAGGATATTATCAGTTTAAAGATAATGATGAAATAATACCACCTTCAAACGCTAAAACCGACTCCGTGTTTATTTTCGATGATGTTGCTTGCGATTCTCAGAGTGCGATACGTGACTATTTCAGCATGGGGCGTCATAAGCGAATCGATTGTTTTTATCTCTGCCAGACATACACACGCATTCCAAAGCACTTGATAAGAGATAACGCCAATTTCTTGGTACTTTTCAAGCAGGATGAAATGAATCTCAGACACGTCTATTCGGATCATGTTAATACTGATATGAACTTTGATATTTTTAAAAATATGTGTTCAGAATGCTGGAAAGATAAATACGGGTTCCTGGTGATAGATAAGGATAGTGATATTTCAAGCGGTGCTCGCTATAGAAAAGGTTTCGATGAATATATATATCTATAGCATTGTGCAATATCTTATCAGTTAGAGATTAGGGGTTGATGTGTAAACATGGATCCTGTTACTACTAGAAAAAATAATTGAAGCTCGAAAATCTATTAAACGTAAATTAGAAGCTCTCAAGCGAAATGAACGGTTAATTGCGAAATCTTTTGCGCCTATTACTGCACCTTTACGTTCAATAGAAAAGAAAATTAAACAAGAACCATCGCCAGGTGATAATTTAAACGTTAAAATTGAGAAAAAATCTGAAATTAAAGATCCTGAACTAGAGCCTGAACAGGAGGTTGAGTCTGAAGAGAATTTATTTAATAATGATGTTGATGATGATGAGTACCTTAATGATTTAAATGATTTACCTAAAACGTATATTTCCGGGTTAATACATGATACTAAAGACACGTTTGATTTAAAATATGGGGTTAGATATAATCCTGAGGATGACAATTACTACATTGGGAATTCTAAAATTGAATTTCGCAATGATAATTTAATAATAAATGACACTGAGTATGAGGGTACCGAGGGACTTTATGAGTTGCTGTTTAAAAAGCATCCTCGCACGGTTTACAGTGCGCAAGATAAGAGCAATTATGCTGATATAATAAAAGATACGAGTGCCAACCGTCAACTTTATGACACATCCAAGCCTATTAGCGGTAGTAAGAGCTGGAAATATAAACATATTATTAAACCGATTACTGAGAAATCTCATAGCGGTGGCGAGTTACTGATGGATGTTACAAATAAAGCTATCGATTATGTGTACTGGGATGATCCTAATGAACTTGTAGATCGTCTTAGGCTTTTGAATGCGTCTCAAGATGCCGGAAATTTGAATCATAATAATGAAATTAATAGTATAATCGAGGAGTTGATAGAGGCTAAAATAATAGAGTCAATCAATTAGTACATTAGTAGATCTATGATAGTGGTTCGATAAACATCATGTCTAGTGTTAAGAGAGATATAGTAAATGAGTTACATAAACCGGCTAGAATTAATTTCACCAGGCGAAAGGTTATAATTCGCGGACTGGATGACCTGTTTCAGGCTGATTTAGTGGAAATGATTCCTTATGCTAAGTATAATAAGGGTTATCGATATATTCTGGTGGTAATAGATACGTTTTCAAAATATGTGTGGGCGTTACCACTTGGGGGCAAATCAGGGCAAGAAGTTACGGATGCAATGAAGGAAATTTTAAATACTAATAATCGCATTCCTAAAAATTTGCAGACTGATATGGGTAAAGAATTTTATAATAAGAATTTCTTAGAGTTAATGAAAAAAATTTAATATCAATCACTATTCAGCTTTCAGTAGTAAAAAATGTTCTATAGTTGAGCGTGTAAATCGCACTCTAAAATCAATAATGTATAAAGAATTCAGCATTAATGGCTCTTTTAAATGGTATGATATGCTTCATAAAATTGTTGAAAAATATAATAATAGCAAGCATCGAACTATTGGTATGAAACCCTCAGCCGTGAATAAGGATAATGAGAATATGCTGTTAAAATCTGTTTATAATTATCCTACAGTTACATTTTCCACTCTACCTAAATTCCATATTGGAGATCATGTTAGAATATGTAAGCATAGGAGTGTATTTGATAAGGGTTATACACCTAATTGGTCTAATGAGATTTTTACAATTTCAAAAATTAAATACACTAATCCTGTGACATACTTACTCTCTGATGCTAAAAGTCAAGATATAAGAGGTTGCTTCTATACCGAGGAGCTGCAGAAGGTTAAGCATCCCGATGTCTACCTGGTGGAGAAAATTTTGAAGAAAAAGGGGAATCAAATATTTGTAAAGTGGCTTGGATTTGATAATTCACAGAATAGTTGGATCAGCAAGGATAGTATTGCATAGTTATTGCCTTTTAAAATTTAGTTTTTGTATATAAAATATGTATTACTCACTTGTGTTGTTATTTTTTTTAATATGTTTTATTATATATTTTCACTTACATTACTTTATTTTGTATTTTCACTTATTGTATCATTTATTTTTATTAAATAAAAAATATTAAAGTATTTTTTCTGTTTTATTTAGGGGATAGGGTAATAATACAAGAAATATTTTCAATATATATTTATTAATCGAGAGAGAGGTTATCATACATCATAAAGCATTTTATTTTAAGTACAGGAGTAATTATTGCAGAATATTTAATGATTTTATTTTCAAATCGCACTCTATCACAGGCTTCTTGCATCCAAGGTCCGCATCTGGCAGCTTTATGGGCATATTTCCAGTGAACTATATGTCTAACCTGAACAGCCTCATTGAACTGGACACTCTTTTTTTGGATGCGGATGGCTCGGAGATGGACACATTTCTTAATTTTCGGATGATCTCCAGACACCTTACTTCATCTTTTAATGCTCCTAATCTGATGATGAAATCTGCTAACCTCTCTCTGTACACCTCGCCGGAATCCATTACTCGATAAACTCTAAGCTTGTAGTACTGCCAGCAGGGCCTCGGCTAACGATAAATACTTCTTTATTTTTTACAGTCTCCTGCAACTGCGTAATCTGCTCATCGGTGATAATACGGTTATATCTCTCCGGGGAGCGAAGCTCTGGAGTCGGCAAACGTTAATAGAACCCTGGTGCCAAATAGGGTAGTTATTTTCCCTATATTGATTATTCGATATGGTTTGTTTATCTCAAACTTGGATACTTTAATAAATGGCTTAACTTGAGCCTGATTATTGATGCTGGTGAAAGACATTATTTATCAGTGACTTTATGATGCTGAATGATGGGTAATAGCTCTGAGATTTAGTTTTATGGCATCTTACCCCCCACTATTTACCGCTATGATGGAGGGAGCATCGGTCTGCATGATTTCCAATTGCACAATTCCCATGAAGCGCTCGCAATATTTATCAGCATCCTGTTTATTTTTACTCGGAAGTCATATTTACATTAACGCGCTTTAGGTTCTGAAAATCTACCGCTGTTATCTTCATATCGATAATTTATGACTCATATTTCCGCCGCCGTCGTTATCGTGTGATAAATATTTCTGGTAAAAATACCAGACGGTTTTCGTGGAACCCAATGACAAGTTGATACTTGCATGTGAACCGATCGCTGAGAATCGGCTTAGGTTCTTAAAATCCACCGCCCACTATCTCATTATCGATAAAATTTATTACCCATATTTGCCTTTGTAAATGTCGCCGTCTGTTACTTCCGGTAAAAATACCAGCCGGTTTTCGTGGGATCCAATGACAAGTCGATACTTGCAGTGAACCGATCGCTGACAGCTAGAAATGATTAATTACCTAGATATATTAATAATCACCTGATTATTTATGCATTATCTAATACCCCTCGACACCCCCTTCCCCCTCCGAGCCATCTCCCGCCTTCCCATCAGATCCGCTATCTTGATTACGTCACGTGCACCCCCATCAACATCTCAACCCTTAGACATCAGATCCACCATCTTGATTACGTCACGATCATCCCCTTAAAAAATCTCAACCCTCTGACATCCCCTTCATCGTCTTTAGGGGTGAAGTGGAGTCATTCCGGCACTACATAACTACTTGCGTCATATACATGATGCTCGATAGAGTCCGCCATATTAGATTTAGAGTAAATTCATTTTATTTTCTTATTTCTTCTCAGCAAACCCTTTCATTTGATACCCATATCATGGGAATGCGCGAAAAATAACTATTCCGCCTATCTTATACCGTCCGCCATTTTGAATTTAGAATGACATAACTTAGCTAACCATGCATTGTCATCCAAACTAAACGTGTATGCAAAATTTCATCTCAATCGGTTAAGGATAACTACTTTAAAATTAAGTTGCAAGATTTGACCCGAACATACATACAAACAAACAAACGGGTGCTATAAAAGCATGCCGGGGCGGCGAAGAGTCAGTCTTTAAAATAGATACGCTCGGTTCGGGTTTTATAAAACGTACGCCGATATAAATTCGGATATAAATTGTTGTATATGCCGCTGTACAGGTATCTCGTACTCGTACTTGGCAATTCACATTTTGGGCATTCTGGACAAAAAAGTGTACAGATCTACAACTTTCACGGTACGTCGCATCGTAGGTCAACAAATTGAACGGCTCATACGACTGAAGTTACACGACAAACTTTTGCGCAGTTTCACGTTGGGTTCTATAAAACAAGGGTAAGCCTTCTTCATGTAATAATAATCCTGTAATTGTAATTATTGTAACCCCGTCAGCAACTCCCCCCCCCCCTATTGTAACACTGCAAAATCGGTAAAACTGAAAGTATCTAAATTTATCACTTATTACTAGGGTCCGGAAAGTGTGCCACAACGCAGGGTCGGCACTATATAACTGTGATAAATTTATTTTTATGAAATTTTCTTTGTTATGAAATTTTTTATGTATATTTGGTAGGTATAATAATAGGTCGTAAAGTATATTTCATACCGCTAGGTGATTAGGGTGTCCCTATCCAGAAAAATGTTTTCAATTTTTTTGACAAAAATTTTTTTGTATTTTTTTTTTGACTGGCATCAAAAATTACCTATAAATAAATTTTCAACATGGCAGAACAACGTTTGCCGGGTCAGCTAGTTAAAGTATAAATTGTATTTTTCAACCGCTTTGTAAATTATATACGCGTGTATTTCTTGCCCGTGCATACGAACGCCACTGACCATTCCAAGTAACGCGCACTGGGACTCTAGTACCCCACTCCCGTGTGGGTGATCGGGATACTTGAATGTAATTTAACCACGCCAAGTGCGCCAGTTCCGTAGTGTTTTACGTTAGCTCGATGCGAGCAGATGGACGGCAGAACGCCGAGTTTACATATTATCTGTTTTTGTGTGGATTTCTGCAATAATGGAACTGTCGTTACCATTTGTGAATAGACTGAAAAGACTGAAAATTACGACGATTTTACAATAGACGGATCATATATTTTGCTAGCGACCCGCCCCGGCTTCGCACGGGTGCACGCGGACTTTTTTGTAGACCTTTTTTAAGGTGTACAATACTGTATTACATTATTTTGATCTATCTCGTAGGGTTCGGCCAGCGTTTGCAATGTAAGCGTAAAAAATGTGTTTATTTACATCACATTAGAAACCTCTAAAATTATCAGTGTTTCTCTACTATATTATGCATATATTTTACATATAAACCTTCCTCTTGAATCAATCTAAGCATACATAGGGACAGACAGACAGCGGGAAGCGACTTTGTTTTATACTATTTGTTATGATGTATTCCTTGCAATCGTCGATATTATATTTCGTAGACGCCGAGACTGTGAAACCATTTAGATTCGAATATCCATCAACAAAAAATTACTGCTACTATTACAAAAGAGTAATAATTTTGGTTCGATTTGTGCATAATGTTCTGCGTATGTAGCCTTTCGTGGAACGTGGTCGACAATATTCACTTAGACATTTTGTTGCCAAATATGTATCCGCTTTTCCATTGTCTACAATGTTATACATTGTGTAAAAACATATTTACAGAAGACATATCAACGTGTCATGGGAAATATCAAAAAAGACATACGCAATAAATTTCTGTGGCTGACAGGAGACGAAACAACCGATTTTTGTGGTAATAAGGTCGTTAATATTCTGATACGAATTTTAGATGTTTCAGATATTTCGCCCCCGATATTAATAGCTAGTAAACGGGTTTTGCAAACAACGGCTAAAAGTATAGAAATAGTAGTCACATGTGCATTGTTCTCTGTAGATGTAAAAAATAATAATGTACTGATGTTAGTAACAACAAACAACTGTAAGTGTATCATTAACTGTGTGAAATTCGTGAAAACAATGTGCTGTCCATTTATGGTGTAAAGCTATGGTGTAAGGCTAAGGTGTAAGGCTATGGTGTAAGGCTATTTTTGGTGTAAAGGTGTAAATTTGCATCTTTAACTTCAGTAGATGTGGAACGGTCATTTTCCTTCTACAACCATATACACAGGCCAAATCGCTCAGGTTTAACGAAAAGAAATACAGAAAAACTATTACTTGTGGCAATGTACGCTCAAGCAATGAAGACAGTCTGTGTTTCTGAATGACACAAGTGATAGGTATGTACACTCCGCGACAAATCTTTAACCCAGCTGCATGAGAAATGCCGTAATTTGCCAAATACTGTTGTATATGCAAATCATATAGAGTGCATGCATACTTAACTGATGTATAAGTAGTACAAATAAAATACGCTATTAAACTATTTGATTTAGATATTATATTAACAAAAACTATAGCCCACTTCATGAAAAATGTAATTTTCAGTTTATATAAAAAAAAAAAAAAAACTAATCAATGAGTAGATCCTCCTTTCCCATCAAGCACCTCCTGCATTATTTTAGGTAAGCCGTTGCATAGTTCTTTAATATAATTCTGGTCCAGATTGTTCCATTCTTGAGTAATGGCTGCTTTCAATTCCGTTACACTGGAAAACTGGCGACCTTTAGCATAGACAGCTTGAGCTAACATTCCCCAACAGTTTTCAATAATATTCAGGTTGGGTAAACGAGATGGTCAGTTTATTACCTGCATGTTTTGGGTGGCGAAATACCTTTTGAACATATCCTGCCGTGTGGACTGCGGCGTTATCTTGCTGGAAAATAAAATCTCTTCCAGCAATACGATCTTCGTGGCGGGTTAATTGTTCGTTGAATCATTGTTATATACTGGGCACTATTCATTCGGTTTGCGATAAAGACAATATTTGTCTTTCCTTTATACCCAACTAGCGACCCGCTCCGGCTTCGCACGGTTTACGACATCACATTAGAAACCTCTAAAATTATCAGTGTTTCTCTACTATATTATGCATGTATTATACATATAAACCTTCCTCTTGAATCACTCTATCTACTAAAAAAAACAGCATCAAAATCCGTTGCGTAGTTTTAAAGATCTAAGCATACATAGGGACAGACAGCGGGAAGCAATTTTGTTTTATACTATGTTATGATGATGCCTGCCCACACCATAACTCCTCCACCACCCATTTGGCGCGCACTTAATCGCGCACTTAATGTCTCCTGCTTTTTTCGGATATCGTGATAATAATATCGAAATCCATCGACGTCATCAAGATTAAAACGTTTTTCATCTGAGAATACAACTTTGCGCCATTCCTTAGACCACTGTAGGTGTTCATGAGCAAATGTTATTCGGGCTCTTTTATGTTGCTCTGTTAATGGTGTTTTTTTCTTAAGTTTTAAATGTTTTATATGGAGTACTTCGTGAGGAATTCGCATGTACATTTCTGACATGAGTTTCACCCCTGCTGCGGCGGCAATTTCTCGAGCCGTTAACATAGAATTAGAAGATGTACGTAAAATTGCGCGTCTGTCGCGATCAATAACAGCTCTCGACCTTCCACCTGGATATTTTTTAGAATAATTCTCAGGGTCCGTATGAAGATCCGAACCACTTTTCGACTGCGTTGTACGGTGCGAGCAATTTCAGAGATACTGCAACCTCTTGTATGAAACTGTTACACTAGGTATCCTCATCTCGGTACTGTCCAATTTTCTCTCTCCGTCTAGTTACAATAAAATTCTACTACTGCCAGTATCAGTATTGCATATTGCCCTTAGGCTCGACGGAAATGAATATTGATATAGACAGGTAGTGGGCTATAGTTTGTCACACTATGTAGGGTATTATGAGCGCTTTTTATTAATATAATATGTAAATCACATAGTGTTGGAGCTTATGTTATTTCTACAATTTCTACACCTGTAAAGTATTCATATATTCCATACGATTTCAGTGTGCAACAGTATTTGGCAAACACGGCATTACTCAAGCATATGGGCTAAAGATTTGTATTATTACATATTACTTATATATTGTATGTATTATTACATATACGGTGGAGACTTTAACTGGAATATATTCGCTAGCGGGGTGGTGAATGATTTTTCAAAAAATTCCCGAGACACGTCAACTTTTAAATGTATTTACCTATATTTTTTCAAGTAATATGAAAAATATAGCCCTTCAGGGGTAGCTGAAACCACCCTCGACATGATTTTTTCAAATGCAACCCTATGGCTTGTGACCCCTCATTGTAAAGCTGGTGGAAAGAGGAATCCAACGCACTGATCAAATTTTAATTTTTAGTATGTTTGTAGGGTTGCATACAATTAAAACAATTTAAAAATTAAATTTATTTTCAACGTAACAATTGTTCAAAATGTGCACCATTCACTTGTTGGCAGCATCCCAGTCTGTGGTAGGTTTCGTCCCTAACATTTGCGGTGTTATTTTTCCGATTTCCTCTCTTATCCTTTCCTGCAGATCTGCTATTTTGTTGGGTTTCTGAATGTAAACCTTACTTTTAAGATGTCCCCACAAAAAGAAATCCAGTGGTGTAAGATCTGGAGATCTTGCTGGCCACTCAATATTACCTCGCCTCCCAATCCACCTACCGGAAAAAATTCTGTCCAGATACTGACGAACAATGGCAGCATAGTGTAGTGGGGCCCCATACAAACTAAATTACTCTTCGCGGCCGTGTAAAAACACTAGCAAAAAATAACAAATATCAGTTGTGGCAAAAAATTGCTTGGAATTTTTTGTGGGGACATATGAAAAGTAAGGTTTACATTCCAAAATTAACAACACACATTTTGAGTACGAAATTGTTGCGTTAAAAATAAATTAAACTATAAAATTACGTTTTAATTGTATGCAACCCTACAAACATACTAAAAATTAAAATTTGATCAGTGCGTTGGATTCCTCTTTCCACCAGCTTTACAATGAGGGGTCCCAAGCCATAGGGTTACATTTGAAAAAATAATGTCGAGGGTGGTTTCAGCCACCCCTGAAGGGCTATATTTTTCACATTACTTGCAAAATGTAGGTAAATACATTTAAAAGTTGACGTGTCTCGGGAATTTTTGAAAAATCATTCACCACCCTGCTAGCGAATATATTCCAGTTAAAGTCTCCACCGTGTATATTACATATTACTTACATATATGTATTATTACATATTACTTATATACATATAAAGACTTGTATTATTACATATTACATATGTACAAGTACATCATTAACATATTTTTACTCCTGTCTTTTTGATCTCTCATATGTCCTTCTGTCAATGACATGACGGATTACGAGTCCGACCCTGCGTTGTAGCACACTTTCCGGACCCTGCTTATTACATAATATTATGACATTATATAATTTGTATTTATTTTCTTTTCTCCCCACTATTTTAATGGACTACTTTAGAATACAGTGTTGATAGTACTTTATACATATATCTCTATTTATGTATACATATAATACATTGTAGTCTTCACTAGCCATAATAAACTTTACAATTTATTGATATGATATTACATCAGCTAACTTGAGCTCTAATTTTAGTCGATAATAAAAATATCACATCTAAATTGAAATTCCCCCTTTCCACTTATGTATGTATGTATCTATTTGTATAAACTGTAAACATTCGAATGCCAGACAACTTTTCCATTACCTTGAACTTGATCACATCACTATGTGTATCGCGTGTAACCAATTATATCTGAAAGTTTGCACTGGAAGCGGATTAATTATGAAGTGTTGCCGTTTTACGTAATAAAACTTGTATAACGTTTATAGGCGGAACAAAACAATGCTATAAAACCGCAGCAAGTCGGCGAGCATTATTAAAATGCTGCGCAAAAAATTCGCGAACCCGAATAATGCCTCTGACGATAGTCGCAGTCGCAGTCGGCCAGGCAAGTCCTCTGCAGGGCGTTGTGCGTTGAAAAAATGGTCGGGCGCCTCAGCCGAATTTGCGATGCGTTCAAGGTCAAAAGTCAATATTTTGTTGTGTAACACGGGCCAAGGTTAAACGGAGAAAGGCGATAGGGAGAAATGGGTAAATTACTTTTTTTTAACGTCAAATTTCCAGAACCTTTAAATGTGAAGGTGGTTACGTAGAGTTTTGAAAAATACTACATTTATTTTAATTGTAGTTTTAATAGCAGGTAATTATTCGTCTAAATTTTACTGACTGACCGAAAATGTTGGATAAGTTCATACATACAGGTATACATCAATATACCATATAAGTTTGCACCAAATGTAAAAAAGATTTATCAGATCTACTGTGCGAATTTTTGGTTTAGAAGACAATTAAGTTTAATCTAGTCAAAATTAAAAATGTTTTATTCATGGATATCTTTAGAAACAAAGTGTTATTACTTATTAGATTTTAATTAAATTTCATATGTATAACAATGAATATCGTTTAGAAATAAAAAAGACAGACATCCAATTTGCCCACAACGAGTCGAAAATTGACCGAAAACGCTAGAATCTCCACAGCCACTTTGTCAAATGGCCTAAATTACTATTGAGAGCAAAATTTGACAAGAAAAATATTGCCGATATCACTACACTTTCACTTTCTTATAAGACAAAAAAACTGCTGTGACCAGGATTATAACATATGATCATATTGCCCCTATACCTACCGTTGGCATCTGAGTAAAACAACGTAAACAAAGATTGAGAATTATAAATAATAAATAATTACAAAAGCTAGCCAAATCCGCAATACTCGTTTCAAATAAGAAAACAGAAAATATTTTGTGTTACCTATTAAGACCATGTATGCACATATGTATGTATGTATGTCGACATATACACAACTTCAATACACACGCTCAAGTATGTACGCAGGGACAGTTCTGGGGGAGCCTGGAAGGGCCGTCCCCCCAAAATTTTACGAGATTATAATTACTATTGGTAAATAACTACCGCCCCTGACTCTTTTAAACGACACTGAAATCATTTCATTCCAGATAACTGGAGTTGGCCGGAATGTGCCGTGGGACATAGGCGTACGCTTTATAATATAATACATGAATACAAGAAAGTAACTAATCAAATATAGTATTAAGGGGTTACACCTATTTGAATTATCTAAGATTAAACTTTTTTGGGATTCTTTTCTTTAATGAATTGAGCACTCAACATAGAATGTTCAAGGTTTATTAAACATATCAAAAAGGTGTATAAAACAATGTTTTATTTAATTTTTTCTTCCAAAATGACGGCAGTACCGACGTTTGAAGCAGCGTGTCTTTTTTTAGGAGGTCTGCGGCCTTACGAATAAAACTTCCATTTGCACCTAGGACAAAAATATTTTTTTTCATACTCTATATTAAATTTAGCAAAGAAGTACACACGATTATGAAAAAAAATCATTTTCGTAAATTGACGTGAATTTGATTTTTTTTTCTTTTTTAACAAAAAATTGACATTTAAACGTTTATAAAAAAATGCGATTGTTAATCAATCTTAATAATAGTGTGTACTCTTTAAAATCTATCTAAGAAGCTACAGTTAAAATTTCAAGTCGATCAGATGAAAATTGCAGAAGTTATTTGTAAGGCCGTATTGAAAAACATGGTTTTGAGATAATCGCGTTTAAAGTTTTGAAAGGTGATGAGGCCAGGGTTTCTTGATTGCCCTAGACCTCGCCACAAGGGGTTTTTGCCTCCACAGAGTCGCTGGTTCACTAACTTTTTGAGTAGGAAAAGTCTTTTTACTTTTCTATCACTTTTATTGTTACTAATGCACGAAGGACCTATCTTAAAAATGCGAAATAGCACATAATGTTTATTTTCACAATAAGAAGTCATTCATTTATTCACACGACCTTATAGCAATAGTGGGGTTTCACTCCGTATGGAGTACTTTTAAACAAAGGGTGTTTAATCGACAAATCGGCCAACATATGTGTGAAAGTATATTAACAACTGGACCGACTTGGCCGTTATCTCAAAAAATGTGTGTTAAGTAATATGCATTGTCTTAGCTGCTTTTTGTATACTATTTCTAATGTAAATGTGAAGACATAAAAAAAAGCAAGGTTGTCAGATATATTGTCTAAAATTGATAAGCTCGTTATACAAGTATACTTCATACTTCAGTAAACTGTTAGTTCGTGACGTTCTTGCTAGTTTGGAAATATTTAAAAAAAAATTCATAGATATAAATTTATTAGTTATCCAGATCCAGACAACTTTTTTTTTGTAAACCTGTGTAATTTTTGGGAGAATGTTTAGGCCACAGCTGTTCAGCAAACCATTTTTAAAATACATAAATCTGTGGTCATGTCTTCATAATAGTCAGCAGAAGGCTGTTATATTTTTGGTTGACGAGAACAGGGCGTCGAGTACCAACAGATTTTCACTTTCAGTATGCAGAATTATGACTAGAGTTCGTGCGAGCGCGGAGTGTAACAGGATCGTAGTCAGTTTACGAATGAAAATGTTAATATGTTCACAGAAACTATGTTGCATCATAGTACGTTATTAAATATTATTACTTATTAACAAGCGCGAATGTCACAGGGCCGACACTGTGCATGTCCTGCCCTTGACTCGTTGGTCTTCACAGCGCACAGCTGACTTGCATTACGAAAACTGCGCTAGCAATTTTTGATGGGTTTGATTCAATTTAAAATTTATTTTCTTCTTTTTAGAGCATTTAAATAAAAAGCTTGTTTTTAATTTTTTTTTATTATTATTAATGTATTTTTTTATTTTTTAGTTATCGTCGTGTTTTTGTATCTAAATGTTTCTCAACCTGTTCATACTATCCCTAACCTATACCACGTTATAACTCTTTAAAATTGGTATGGTGGCCATCTTGTTTTTCGCCATTTTGAATTTTTTCACCACCGCTAGAATTTGCCTAGGGTATGGGTTGATATTAGTTAAGTCCGACCCTGCTGTCTTACTGTTTAGCCGGGCAGTAGTACACCATCTCCCTCGAAGGGTTGAACGCAGACGTTAATTTATTCGTTTTCTTCTTAGCAAATCCTTTCATTTGATACCCATATCCTGGGAGTGCACAAAAAATAACTAGTCCGCCATATTGGATTTAGAGTGTTAATTTTATTTTTCGTATTCTTCTCAGCAACCCCTTTCATTTGATACCCATATCATGAGAGTGCGCAAAAAATAACTAGTCCGCCATCTTGGGCGGTCCGCCATATTGGATTTAGAGTAAATTCATTTTATTTTCTTATTTCTTCTCAGCAAACCCTTTCATTTGATACCCATATCATGGAGTGCGCAAAAAATAACTATTCCGCCATCTTAGACCGTCCGCCATTTTGAATTCAGAATGACATAACTTAGCTAACCATGCATTGTCATCCAAACTAAACGTGTATGCAAAATTTCATCTCAATGGGTCGAGGATAACTACTTTAAAATTTAGTTGCAAGATTTGACCCGAACATACATACAAACAAACATACATTGCAAGTTAAATAAAAGCTTGTAAAAAAGAATACAGTTCAGTGAACCCGTTGAAAAATGTAGGTAATGATGTGTATGTACGTACTGCGGTTATTATGTAACGCAAGGATGTAAGACCGCCAGGTTTATCGGCAAACTGCGTGCTCGTACAGCATTACCGAGGCTCGAGATTTAATTAATCGACCTGTTTGAGGCATAATAAATTCGTTACGTTTGTTTAACTTGCGACGGGAAAGAAAACTGCAATTTATGAATGTAGGAAAAGTTCAGTTCCAAAAGTAGCTTAATCCATGTAAACAACTTTCAGTTTGAAAAAGATGCAGAATGGTAAAATAAAATAAATCTGTTGAAAAAAAAAAGAAGTCAAAAAAAGATTGCAAAGAGAATTTAGCAAAAATTGTTGTCATGTTTAGAACATTGTTGTTCATTATTGCTAAGCATAAAACGGTGGCGTCAAAACACAGACGCACAAAGGATTTTGAAAAGGTCGATTTATAGCATTTCTATATTATGTTTATTGTCTTCTCCAATTTATACAGGGTGTCCCGGATTGAGTTACCTATAGGTGAAATGGACAAAAAAATTAATTTCTCAACAAAAAGTCATTCTTCATAAAAGGTTTTGCTTGTCTTGAAACGTCCAGAAAGTTTGTTGTTTGTTCAATTTAACATACAGAGTGTTTAAAAATAGCAAAAATTAAATAATAATGAAAAGTAAAGTATCTTAAATAGTAACGCTATGTAAAAGTTATCAAGAAAAATTGTTTGTAATTAAGTTTAATGCTCAAATATGAAAGCATGGCCTACTAGTCAATATTAAGTATTTTGAAGAGATTCCGCAATTTTTATCATTGTTATACGTTTGAAGTATAGCCATTTTCCTTTAAAAAAAATATGTTTACTAAAGAGCGCATACATAATAAGAAATCATAAATCCCAAAAATATTATTTAAACACTTATTTTGAAGAAATTATGATTTAATAAACAAATTCAACAATTATTTTGAAAAAACAGCAAAATTATTATTCACGCACCACAACTATTTTACATGCAGGCCTCCAAGTTCATCACACCTCTCCAGTAACGTTCTAAAAGATGTGTATGTTGAGTGGATCATTTCTTGATTTACTTGGGCCACTGCTTGAATGATCCAAGTCTTGAGTAAATCAATATTGTGTTCTATCGGCTGCCTATAAACTATTTCCTTCAAAAATCCCCAAAGGAAAAAGTCAAGTGGCGACAAGTCAGGGGGACCTTGCTGGCCAACAAATAGGTCTTCCGATCCACTTCTCTCCAAATTGTTTGTTAAGCCAAATGTGGACCTGAATTTTTGAATGGGCGGGGTATCCGTCCTATTGAAAATACGCTTTTTTTCTATACCTTAAATTTTCTCCATCTAATTCTGGCAAGAAAAATGTGTTTAGCGTCTCCATATATGAATTTTGATTTAAATTTTCTTTAATAAAATACGGATCAATTATTCGATTGAAAGCAACTGTACACCAAACATTCACTTTTTTGAAATTTTGACTCCCAGTAACTGAAGTAACTGAAAAAGACGGATTTTCTTGTGCCCAAAAACGACAATTCTGCGACGATACCACTCCATTGGTAGAAAAAGTGCTTTCATCGGAAAAAATTATACTCCTGTGAAAACGCATATCTACAGTAAGCCTCGCTCCTATTTCTAAACAGAAATCCAATCGACGTGCATCATCACCAACTTCCAACGTATGTATTATTTTCGGTTTGAGAGCTTTAAACTTATTTTCCGCCAAAATCCTTTGAATTGTGTCTTGCTAATATCAATTTGTACATCTCTTTCTTAGTGATAGTTTTGGATTTTTCTTCGACTGAATTTAAAATTATGGCTGCATCATCGTCATCATGGACCTTTTTATGTTTTTTTCCGCATTTTACATCACCAGTCAAATCAAATTTTCGTACTTTTTCAAACTTTGACGGCTAATTTAGACTTCTGGATATTTTTCATGAAAAAATTCAATTGCATGACGATAAAGTAAACATTATTTGGAATTAAAAATCAATAATTGTAATTTCAGTCGCTTTGTCAACCACAATGTCAGACAATGACAATTGCCTTATTGACAGCTTACTGGAATTTCAAATATTCTAATTAGGGACTTTGAGAAGAAATAGTGTAGACAACCTATTAACTACAGTTGATTGACTAAATGATTATCTGGACGTGCTGTTTCTTCAAAATAAATAATATTTTGGGGTTTATGATTTCTTATTATGTATGTCTGCGCCTTTAGTAAACATAATTTTTTTAAAGGAAAATGGCTATACGTATAACATGAAAAATTGCAGAATCTCTTCAAAATACTTAATATTGACTAGTAGGCCATGCTTTCATATTTAAGTTTTACATTTAATTACAAAAATTGTTCTTAATAACTTTTTTACATAACGTTAATATTTAAGTAACTTTACTCTTCATTATTATTTAATTAATAAAACGTAATACCACAGCATAAATACATTCTAAGTACAGTCTATTTATGCTGTGGTAATACCCCAATGGGGTGTCCCAATTTAGTGTCTCACTGCCGATGTTTTGGTTATTTTTGGGCTAGAAAAAAATTCTAACCCTGAGGTTATGCATAATTTTCCAAGTAATCTGAATTTGATTTATCGAGAATATTATGCGGGGTGTTATTAAAAAGATAGTCTAAAAAACTAAATTCTGGAAAATTATTGTATTAAGTCAAATTTCAATGTGAAATGTCATTATAAGATATACAAGGGGTGTCACAAAAGTGTCTGTTGTCACATTCGACTTCCGGTTTCACCCGAAGTGACTATGACTTTATCATTTTTTTGCGTCTTTCTGAATCTTCAGATATAGTTTTGTAAAATTCTCTTTATAAATGGCGGATATGTGCTTCCGGTTTTGAATCGGTTTGGAATCGGGGTCTGGGCTCCCCGAGTCCAGCGAGATATATGGTTTTGAATATTTATTTCTAAAAATCTCTTGAGTTTCAATTTTTTGTTTTGTTTCTCATGATTTTTTAATAAACTGCTCGTCAAAATTAGCGTAACACTTTTTAGATCAGCGCCATTTGCGTTCTGTTCGAGTTTTTAGAGCACTTTTTAATTTTCGGTAGCTTGATTTTAATTCCCCGAAGTTGCTACGCTGTGACTTAAACGTTTCGCCGTTCACACCTACAGGATGGACTAAGAAGAACGGTGTCTGGTAAAAACTCCATCGCGACACACATTAAGACCTCTAAATAAATTCTGCGTATTTGATCGCAGTCACATCTCTTCAACCCATTTCCATACCCCTTTGCATTTACGCAGGGTTTTGCGTGGTTTGACCTTTGTTGGGCGAATCCATTGATCTTAATGTTGCCTACTAATTTGGTGTGAGGTGCCACAACTCACTTTCCCTTTGACAACCCAAACTTCCGTCAAGCCACACCACACCCCCCCCCTTACTCACCGCCTCTGCTTCGGGTAGAAGCAAGGGCTGTCTATTAGTCTTGAATTAATGTCACGGCATTACTTGAAAGCTCTTGAAGTTGGCGAAACTCACTGCGGATGGCCAAAGTGATATTCCAACTCCAACCCACCTGAAAATTTGCCGCGCTGTGGGATGTAAACAGGTCTTGATGCTTGTGCCACGAAAGCTTTCCTGAAGGATGCATGAACTCTTTTTGATACACCCCGAGTCGTCCGTCTCTTTCAAATCCTCGTTTGCGTCCCATCACACCCTTTTTTGACCACATGCAAAAAAATTTTGAGTGGATAAAAATTCCTGAAAGAGGGGCTCGTTGGGTAGACGGAATCTTCCTTTGCACTTGTGTGAATCGACAATCGCCAAATTCGCGAGAGATGCTTGACAAATGGAAAGAAAGGTTCCACCTACCCAACGAGCTTTCTTTCAGGAATTTTCACACTCTAAAATGTTTTCGACCGAGGCGGACGACTCGGAGTGTGCCGAAAGGGTTCAAGTATCCTTGGGAAAGCTTTAAAGAGTCACCTCACACATCAAGACCTGCCCACATCCCCCTCAACGCGACCTTTTTCAGGGGATGGGTTGGAAATTGGAATACCACTTTTGATGCTCAATCAGCCGTTCGCAGTGGGTCCCGTCAAGCAGAACCTTCAAGTAATGCTATGACATGAATTCAAGACAAATAGACATTCTGCGGAGTGCTTCTACAGGGACGGAACCAATGGGGATGGGCGATCAGTGTAGGTGCGGTTTGGAGGATGTTAAGTTGTCAAAGGGTGAAAGCGAGTTGTGGCACCACACAATTTATTAGGCAGCGTTAATATCAATAGATTCACCCAACAGCGGTCAAACAACACAAAACCCTGCGTAAATGCAAAGGGGTAGCTTACGAGTCTGGAAACGAGTTGAAGGAGATGAGACAGCGACCAAATCCAGAAAACTTATTGAGGAGGTCTTAATATGTGCCGACATGGGTTTTTGTCCAACAACGTCCTTCTTAGTCGATCCTGTAAGTATCTGATATTGCCGTCAAAATATTGCGAATTCAAATTTCGACATGGGGTTGCTTTTGGGGTGTGGATGGCGAACCGTTGGGAAAGTCACAACGTAGCGCCTTCGTGGCATTCAAACCAACCCTATTGGCTGCCGAAAATTACAAATCACAAGTCTCTAACTCGAATAGAACGCAAATGGCTCTAATCAAAAGTATTACGTTAATTTTGACGAGCAATTTAGTTAATTAAATTATATCTCCCAACAGATTACTAGTGTTTCGTGTATTACACTTATGATATGTACGCCTCTGTGGCGCGTTCTGTTTCTACAGCTTTAATAATGTATCTGTATATATCAGTAACGTAGCCAGAACTGATCTAATAGGGGACGGGGTATACTCATACTAATTGAAGGGTTCAGGAATAAAACAGGGAATGTCACAAATACCTACTTCTGAGAAAAGTTACGTTTTCTATTTTATTCTTTTTATTTTAGTAAATCGGACGTGTATAAAAATAAAAAATTGTATTAGGATGTATGCTTATTGTCTCAAAACATTTTAATCGGTTACACAAGCAGGGTGTACCTTCTTCATAACACGCCAATCTAAGCTTTCCATTCCCTCTTGTGTTCTACCAGTCTTCTTTCTTTTCTTTGTACTATGGGACCTTGCCACTTTTAAACCTGGATATTTGACAGGTAGAAAGATTAGAAATATAAACCTACAGATGGCACCACTTATCGCAAAATCGTCTCAAATGGACTCTCCTGTTTTATTCCTGTACCCTTCAATTATTTTTATCAATTCTATATCAATTAGTACTTTCCTGTGTAAAAAAATGTATTACTCATAACTCTTGGGTGGAATATGTCCCCTATATCCCTCCCTTGGCCACGCCACTAATGCATACTGAATAGAGGTGTTTTCTAGACGGTAGACAGACAGCACTAGTAAAAACTGATGGTCAACGAACTCATAAATATCAATGATGGTGATGTCGCAAGGTTTAGTGTTGAGACCCTCACTATTTATTATTTATATAAACGGTTCTAATAGGTTTATAAATTTTGGAGAGCTCATATGATATAGAAAACACGATAAATTCACAATAATCCTAAAATATAGACTTAATAAATATACTAGTGTGCGGCTATAGAGTAGTTTAGTACTCCTCTATTAACATTCAAAAACTGTTCAAAAATTTAGACTCGTATAATCCTGCAACTAAAATATACCGTTTGTTAAATAATAAACAGTATGTGTATAGACATCAAAACAAACGTCATCAACTCTGGCTATGAATGAGAGAGATGGAAATAGCGGTAATGTCTAAGCTTTTCGGTTATGTCAAACTTTTTGACAAGTGACTGTCACAATTTGTAAAATCAATAATGGCTGTCATATGATGTGACAGTCTTGACAAGTAAATAAGGTTATAAATTCGATTAACAATGGAAATACGTCTTTTTTTCTCGGACAACTTTGATGACGTTTTTGTGGATGTCTCTATATTTGTATGTAGAGCCTTCCGTAATATGTAAATACATAAAATATGGAGGACTCAGAAGATAATGTGTATAAATCATACTTTTGATAACAAAAACTTATTATGTTGTAATTGTACACTGTATTCATTTCAAAACTGGTCACCCCCTATAATTTGAACCGCAAAATACGAGGTGTGTCATGTGATATTTTCCCCACCTTGAGTTCGCTGGACAAGCCAATGGGTTGCTCAGTTTGACTGTAGCAGTCGTTTGAATTAGTCTACGCACCAAACGCGTCGAAAAAATGTTAAATGTGTTCAGATGGAGCAACGGGTTAATCTCAAATTTCTTGTTAGACTGGGAAAACTTTTTGAGAAGCTTATGCAATGTTAAAGAAATGTACGGGAATGAATATGTATCCCGCACACAAGTTTTTGAATGGTTTAAACGGTTTAAAGAGGGACGTGACGAAAACGATCCGAAACGACCGACGATCCAGAAACGACCGAAGACGATCCGCGCCCCGGACGGCTCTCAACGTCAAAAACAAACGAAGACATTGAAAAATTGATAGAACAATCCGCGAAGATCGTCGACTAAGCATCCGAGGACTCCTTCCTAAGCATTCGATACATCCTATATTAAAGTACCTAAATTTTAAGCCCAACCGGAAGTCGCTAGAGTGTTTTATTATTATTGCAATTAGCGTTGAAAGTTGCAAAACTCCTTTTATTTTGACATATTTTTCTTAACGAATAAAATTCTAAAGGGGCTGAAAATTCCCAGAGAATATGCTCTCAGTATTCAGAACAAGTGCTATAAATTTCACGGTGATCGGTTGTTAACTTTTCGAGTAATTAACGATCGATTTTTTTACAGCTCTTAATTAACAATGGCGCCATTTCTTACAGGAAGCTTCGATTTTGACCGGATAGGGCTAGAAAGTCACAAAATCTCTTCAACTTTATGATGCTTATTGAAATTTTTGAAAAATATTAATTACAGCCGATTTTATAAGGTTTTGTACACCAACCACCTTTTAATACGCGATGTGCCTATATATGACGTTGTAGCATTGCAGTATTGCAATTAAGAAGTTCCTTACCAAAATATCTTTAAAGTGCGTTTCAAGATGCGTATTTAAAAAAAATATATCCCGCTACGGCTTCAGGGAGCGGCCATAATTTTTATAATACGTAGAGGGCTGAAATTTACAGGGTTTGCAGATAAAGAGTTATACTTTCAGTAAAACAATACTGCAAATCGATTGGCCGACTTTAACTGGTAAAAAAAGCACTGGTTGAAGTTGACGCTACGGCTGCGGTTGCGCTCGGACGCCTGGCGGGACAGGTAGGGGGGGAGACTTCAAATCGATCACGCTGAAAAAATCTTTATTATCACGGCTTCCTGATGTCGTAGCGCGACATTTTTAATTTGCGGTAGCTCGCCGAGATATGAAAGAATATCGAGTTTATTTTTTAATTTTTACGGAAAAAAAGCCTTGAAAATAGACATTTTGGCGAAATTTCAAATTTTTTCGACTGTAATTAATATTTTTCTAAATTTCAATAAGCGTCATAAACTTGAAGAGATTTGTGATCTTTCTAGCCCTATCGGTAAAAATCGAAGCTTCCTGTAAGAAATGGCGCCATTGTTAATTAAGATTTGTAAAAAAAAATCGATCGTTAATTACTCGAAAAAGTTAACAACCGATCACCGTGAAATTTATAGCACTTATTTTAGAGTACTGAGCATATTCTCCGAGAATATTCAACCCACTAAGAATTTTATTCGTTAAGAAAAAACATGTCAAAATAAAAGGAGTTTTGCAACTTTCAACGTTAATTGCAATAATAAAAAACTCTAGCGACTTCCAGTTGGGCTTAAAATTTAGGTAATTTAAGATATAACTGGGGTATAAGCTAAAACGTGAAAAAAACACGTTTTTTTTTGCATAAATTGTTAAATAACTAATGAAGCTCACACTTTTGACTGTACGGACCTCCGCCATTGTATTCTACGGGAAAAAATACATAGGATTCAATAATAATTAATACTCCGCCAAAAAATACATGAGAAAAATCCCTGGCAACTGGACTGTTTGGGAATCCGTTCAGATTTGACAAATTTATTGGCACAAAACGACAGAGTTTTCAAAAATTTAATTATTTACCTTCTGATTATTATAAAAAACAAACTGATAGTGTTCCTACAGAAGGGTTGTTTTTTTCTAATAATGGAATGCAGAAAAAGTATCACATATGGACATAGGTACCTGTGTTGTGACATTTTTTAGCTGGTTTTGTATTTTTTAGTGTCAAGTTCAGCAGGTTTCCAATGTTATATTGGTATTGTTGTACATTAGCTGTCTCTTTGACAGTTTGCACAGTGGTTTATTCTTGGAAGAAAGAGATGAAATCATTTTAATTTACGGTACCAATAATGAATGTGCGCGAAGGGCAGCTCAAACATTTAACGAGAGAAATCGAAATAGAAATGTTTTGCATGTTTACGTTTTACAACTGTTGCAAAAGTTTAGGGCAACTGGTTCTGTGGACAATGCCATACGCAATGGACCTAGAGTTTTAGACTAGGTAGCCAAAATTATTATGCTCGGACATTTTGTGGCGAACCAACTGCCAATCAGAAAAACTCAACGTGTCTCAGCGAATTCTAAAATATTTTACGGTTTTAAATTATATGGGGTGGTAAGTGTTGAAATGAACACAGTGTATATGTATTAAGTTTATTTTTGTATTACGTTTTGTTAGAAATTCCTTTATTATCTGGTGGCGTCGGCGACACTGGGGTGTTTATGTTACGCAATTTGCCGCGCCAATATGTTAGTCTGCCTGTGAGCCTGGCAGGATAGCAAATGTACACGTATGCGAGTGTATGTTATGTAAAGAAATTGTTTACGAACATTAAGTTTAATTCATTTACGAAAGTCAGCAAAATAGCGGAAGTTATCCCCAACACCATCAATAAAGAATCCTCAAAAGAACTGGTATTTTTCTGTTACGCCTTTAAAAGACCTAATTTATCTCGTTTCTATTCTTTACTGACTTCCACTGACTGGCTTCTGAAGCCTCCATAAAGCTTCTGTAACCTTTAAGTTGTTTCTATGGCAACGAGCGGGCAAATGTAGTGAACGAAAATAATAATTACTCGTATTTTCCCACACTTGTATATTTTTAGATTTCGTCCAGTAACAAGGAAATAATATCATTTTTAATGTTATCATTTATTGGAGCAAGCTGCCGCACCACGTGTGCAGTTTTGTAAGGGACCCTCCTTGGATCCCAGAAGTGAAAAGTGATATGACCTAACTGCAAGGTAGAGGGTTTTTGGTGCAAATGTTCTGAAAAAAAATTTGAAAATTGCTATTTCGAAGTTCTCAAGATCACTGATTGTGAATCTGACTAAATTTAAAATCAAAATAGCGGATCCCATACGGTGGCCGTTATCACCCCTTTCACGAGGGAAAATAATTACATATATATTCACCGTAAAATCTAGAAAATGGTTAAAGCTGGGTTTCTAAAATTACTGTATTTTCACTATCTTGTAGAGTTTTGGACGTTTGTTGGATAACTTTCACGTTTTCCTACTACGTTACGTTTCGTTGTTATACTCACTCGTACACATCGATGGGATTTTGCGGTTCAAGGCAGTAGAATGATGAGATTACATGAGCCAGTTACACTGGATTTTGTTGTTTCAACCTTAAAATCCACGTTTTCTCAGAGTTTAGTGTTTATACACGCTTGCATTGCCTCGGATTATGGAGTCATAAAGTGGTGGAATAATGGACGAGCTGACATTTTTATAGATTAATATGATGCATGATTTCTCAGCATTTCTTAAATTTACAAACCTGCTCCCCCTTGGAACAGAGAAATAAGCCTATGCAAAAATACTAACTTTGATCCACCATATCTCGAAAGTGAAATGTAGCCTCAACATGAAACTTTCTAAATATCAATGTCTCATCATAAACTATCATTTAGCACACACTTATAATCGTTTTTATACTAGGACAAACTTATAAACGGTTTTTAGGTTCGTTCTTTCAGACACTTCTTCAAGAGTAAATTCTTAATTTCTTCACTTGTTATTCTACTTGACGTTTTTTGCAATATATGTATGTTTTGGACAAAATAAATACGTGTAGGACCTACACGTTTCATGAATAAACTATTTTCTTATTTATTATTCTACTACGGGTTCAAGGTTAACCCTGACAAAACTATTAATAAATGTAAGGAAATATAATGCATACGACAAAAACTATCGAACAGGAAATAACTCCTGAAATAAAATATGTGCTTGTTATCAATATACAAGCGCAGCAACAAGCTTTGTCCTTGGCCCCAGAAGACAACCTTAAATTGTGGTAATTTCTTTGTAGTTGCAGCCGCGAACGCTTCGAGAAGTAAATTATGTTTGTGGGTATCTCATAGTTAGTCTCATCTCATATCGGTCCTACATACATATGTATGTACTCTATTTCCATTTTAAATTGAAAATAGGTAGAAAAAAGCAAGGTTGTCAGATATATTTTCTAAAATTGCTAAGCTCACTATACAAGTATACTTCATACTTCAGTAAACTGTTAGTTCGTGACGTTCTTAGAAAGCTAGTTTGGAAATATTTAAAAAAAAATACATAGATATACATTTATTAGTTAGCATTAAAATAAAGCGTTTAAAATTGCTGGAAAAAATAATTATAAATTAAAACAACTTTATGTATGTTACTATACTTAATAAAATTTTTGAAGAGCCGGCAACGCGATGCCAGCAACACCGATGCCGGCAACCAGCAAATGTCGACCAGTATACTATAGGATTGCTTTATATGTAATACATCCAAATATTTATTCGGTCCACTGTGCCATAAAATTTTTACGACGTCGTTAAAATGATTTACGACTTTAGAAATTCCACGTGTTTAAGGCGCCAGTGACGTGTATTTCAGCTAGGTTTATTAACACAGGCAATTTTTTGAGATTGTCTGGCTAAATGAGCATTATTTACAGCAAATTATATTACAAATATTAAGAGTTTTGTATGCAGGCTAATTTTAATCTTCTATATTGATTTGAATGAAAAAAAATATTTCACAATTTTTGAATTTATAAAAGATATATGCACGCCCATGGAATCATAAAGTTGCACCGCTTTTTTTGTTCCCCATGCGTATTTATCATTTTCAATTAAAATTAGAACGACTATACGTATATGTATGTATGTATCTCTTGGGTATGATCGCTCTACCTTGTACTACGTTCGTTATGCGCAATTCGGAGGCAACGCAATTTTTTGATGTACTGTACATATTGTGACATTTGTGAAGTGACATTAGTGACAGCTGTATTAAGTCTAGAAGTTCATACATTACTTAGCCAGTAAAGAACTGTACAGAATGCCAGATGAACATTATATAGCCAGTAAAAACTATAAATAGCGGCGTTGTTGCTTAGGAGTAAGTTAGTTGTGATTCAAATGTTACAGAGTTGTATTCGAAGAATTGAGTATTAATAAAATTAATTAATTATAATAAAACTGTTTGAGGTTGAGAAGTGCGTTATTGAAGGCGAAACATAACATTTTGGTGGCAGCCAGCGGTGGGATAATCGAAGAATTTAAAAAGGAAAAATAGTTTATGGTGTATGTGTCTACAAAATACGACGAGGAAATGAGTGAAGAACGAAGGCAAACCGACGACGACAAGAAAATCGAGAAGAAGCAGAGAAATGACATCAGGAAATTTGCGAGTCACAAAAAGTAATGGACACCAGGTTGAACGAATTTTCCGTAAGAATTGATGTAGATGTAGAAGATGTGAATTGGTGTAGAACAACATATCGACCAGCTAGGCCTAAAATGGACAAGATAATGCGAGAATTAAATGATATAAGACAGTGAAACTCACCGCAAAAGGAGACTGCTACTGCTACTACTGTGGAAGAATTGGGCATCTACAGCGCTCTTGCAGAGCCAGATCAAGGTCCCAGTCAGAGCTAACTCACCAGAACGACAACAGGGTTTGAGATCAAGATCCAGGAGCCCAAATGAAAGGAACTGGAGAGAAGAAAATAGGTTACCCAAGACTCCACGTCAAAGGAATAACAGCTCCCCTACTTCAGACCGATGATCTCCTTCCAGATCGACAGCGTGAGGTTAGGAAAATGGAAATTAGTCGATGCTAGGGGGCGCGTGTCGACTACTAATACTCTTGTTTTTGATTGGTTAAAATCATCTGTAACAGGCGACTGTTGTTCTGTAAAGCCAGGGGTTACTCTGCATGTTTCAGAGTAATCTATGACCAAAAATTATTTAAGATCGATTAAGTCCGTTTTAAGAAAGATTACATGGGTCTACAAAAAAAAAGTTCTGTCTTTGCGATCAGACCCATCATTTCCTATGTATTTTGATGCACTGAAACCAAATTTGGCAAAAAAAATTTTCTACCGCATCAATTTTTCTCTCCATCCCCATATAACCCCATAAACTCTTATAGAGAGAAATTAAAAAAAAAATTATATTGGTTTTTTGGGTCGCTGATCACGAATCTGAAGTCAAGAATAAATTTCGACTTAATGACAGCTGTCAACAAAATTTCACTAAAAAGGAAAAAGTTGATATTAAATGCATATTATTAGGTTTTTTGGGTTGCTGATTACGATTCTGAAGTCAAAAATGAATTATGCCAAAAATCATTTTGACATAATAAAAAACCCCAAAATAATATCAGGGAGCGACAAAAAATTTAAAAATGCAAACCAGTATAATTATTATTAGGGCGGCATTAAGCGAAAAGCAGAGAAGTGTAAATTTTAATGATGGTGGGCTACACGACAGCTACAAAGGTCAGCAACTTATTTCCACGGCCGACTTGATTATAATAAGATATGAATTGGATTAACGAAGTCGAACTGAGAGGGGTGTTTTTTTGGGTAAGTTGTTTTTTTTCAATTTTCTTCTTATGAAACCCTATTATAATTTTATGGGTTCGTATCCAGGAAGAGATGCTCTTTCCAAAAATACCAAAAAAAATCGTACCATGCCACTAAAAAAAGTGACGTCGGTTGGCGTAGATAACAACCAACTTGTTTACGTTAAGATAAATCTAATGTCGCAGTTTGTGGCAAAATATATGCTCGAAAACTCTTATAAAACAACAAATATTTCAAGAATTACAAGCACCTTTCCTTACTTTTGACTCTCGCTGTATATAATTATGTATAAATAAAAAACATTTCAAGCGGTATATACACACAAAGATAACGCGTTCAATTGTTTTTCCAAATCGTTGAAAAAGAAACTACTTCTTATTAAGAAAATATTTTTAAAAGTATAAACTAGTTAGTATACACACGAATTAAAGTGAATCAATGTAATTTTGTTTGGGAGTGCGAGAAGAAAGTAAGTACATATTTTTTTATAACATTTTAGTTTTTTACTGGTAGTTAAGAAACTCTCTTGGTACGGCAATCTATTATATCAGTTTTTGTATTTAATTTTTCTTAAGTAACAGACAACCTGATAATAAGGTAACGTATTTTGAAAATAATAGTTGATTTGACAAACAAAACAATTATGAAACTTTATTTACTAGGCATTGCGCAGCTTTTTCCAGCACCGGTCTTTTTTACATTATTTCTATAACTAACATAATTATTTTAAATAGCTCAATTTTGTTCACAGGTAATTGACATTAAACATGGCCGAATCTAAAAAGAAATGTAAATACAGTGTTGATTATTTGAAATTTGGGTTCATTCCTTCCTTGTCGGACAAGCAATTGTCTATGTGCTTTTTATGCAACAAAGTTTTAAGCAAGGACGCTATGAAACCATCTAAGTTGGAGGATCATTTAAGAAGATGTCACCCTGATAAAATAGGTAAAGATTTGAAATACTTTGAAACACTCAAAGTTAAAGTTCAGAAGAGACCCACAAGTGGACAAAATGTTCGCCTCAACGTCACAAAGAGATGATGATGGTTTACGAGCGTCTTACAATATCTCGCTACTTACATATAGCAAAATCCGGAAAACCGCATACCATCTGAGAAAAGTTGAAAATATTGCCAGCCATTGAAGAAGTTTTAAAAACTGTATTGCACAAACCTGCATCTGATATCAAAGAATTCATTTAAGCAACAACACAGTTCAAAGGCGTATTGATGAAATGAGTTATGAAATTGGAAAGCTTCTTGTGTAATTTTTTGCAAACGACCTATTTCTCTATACAGCTGGATGCGTAAACCTTACCTACCTGGTAATGAAGCATTATTATTAGCATATGTTCGTTTTATTATGGATCAAGAAATACATGAAGAGCTGCTTTTCGCGAGAATTTTGACGAAACCGACACTAAAGGCGAATCAATATTTAATGTTTCAATTACTTCATGGAAACCGCGGCGATAGCGCAGTGGGTAAAGCGCCAGGTGGAAGATGGCGATTACTCCGAGAGCTATTATCCGCGCGGGTTCGAATCCCGCCTGTGGCAATTGACACCTGTCACAGGGGTTTGGTTGTGTGTCCTACGTCTTTTCCATGTGTATTCTCCCTCTGCACAGTCATAATGACTATTAGAGGGAGAATGTCAACTTCTGTGGTGTGATTTATTATTATTATTATTATTAGAAAGCGATCCCTTTATCAAATATAATATATGTAGCTTCGGATGGGGCACTTGCCATGGTTGGGCGCTACCGTGGATTTGTAAGCTTAAAACAAAATATACCCGGGGTGTTAGCAATACACTACGTTATTTAGTTGCCAAAAATCTGAACGCTAGATTGCATGAATCTCTTCAATTTGTCATTAACGCAGTAAACCGAATTCGAAGCAATAATGCGTTGAATACGCGAGTATTTGCTCAGTTGTGTGAAAGAAAATGACGAGAACTTTCATCAATTGCACCTTCACACTGAAGTACGCTGGCTTTCAGAAAGGCTTATGTTTGACAAGATTGTTTGCTCCTTTTGACACTGTTTTGGAGTTTTTGGATGCTAAAGATCCCATTCTAAAACAATGTTTAATCAGGTGCAAACCAGACATTGCCTATTTAACAGATTTATTCAGTAAATTTAATGAGGTTAACTTGCAGTTACAAGGTGACAGTCTAAATTTGATCAAAACGAAGTCCATCGTTTCAGCATTTCTTGCCAGAATTAAACTAATGAAGCAAAACATTGGACGGGGCGAATTTTCCCAGTTTCCCAATTTGTCACAGACAAACTGCCAGGAAGATGACGTTTTAACTTACGTTCAACATTTAAATGTCCTCTATGCAGATTTTAAAATAAGATTTGAGGATGTTTTGAATATGATAATACCACAATGGATAAATAATCAATCCGTATGGTGACGTTGAAGAAACGGATGTCATATTACAAGAAGAACTGACTTTCATTAATAAATGTATAAAAATTAAAGTGTAAAGTCCTGGAGTGAGCACTGGAACCTTCGGCGTAGAAAGCAAAAAACTGGACGTTTTCCACGAAACACCGAACTACTATATTTTTCTCAACACGCGTTTCGCCAACCAACTTGGTTGACGAAACGCGCGTCGAAAAAGTATAGTAGTTCGTGTTTTCGTGAAGTCCGGTTTTTAAGTGTAGGTAGTGTTTTTATTGTTTCTTCACTCTACACCTCACTACAATTAGAAATCAGTCAACACACATTTGAAGTTGATGAATTTTGAAAAATGCAATATTAGTTAAGCAGGGGTCTACCCAAAACCGAAAAACGTGGCAAGTGGTCTACGAGACAAAATAGTTTGGGGACTCTGCTTTAAACCTTGCGGGCATTTAGACTTTGCGGAGGCCCTACCGACACGTGCTTGTTGTACAGTTAATACTACAAGTATATTTCGTATACTATGCATATACTATGCATTGTTATTCAACTGTTTGCATCTTTTAAATGTTATTACGTACGTGTTTATTGGCACGCTCAGAAAATCGCTAAAGATCCCGAGATAGAAAAGTACATAATAATAACAACCGATAATTATGGATAGCGAAGTGTTGGCCCTCTCCTTGTTTACCAAATACCACGAGGAAGCACTAGGTTACTCGCCATAATAAACAAAAATAATACGTATTGAAATACTGGATTTAGAATTAGTTACGACTTGTGCAGTAAAGGAATTCTATATTTTAGTCACAACAAATACTCGTATACACTCAAGGATCATTTAACTTTAAATGGCAGAAGACTGTTTTCCGTCACGTACAACTTTTATCGTGAAAAACAAACGTATGTACATATGTACTGTAAGAGAAACACCGTAGACACGGGCGTGTTTTACTGCGATAAACATCCCAAATTAATCCGTTACCAATACATCAAAGCGATACCAGTGAATAATAAGAAATGGTCATAATGGTCAAATAAATCATCACTCACCTAAACAACTCGAGAAGTGATCTCTTGTGAATGCGCTTATTAACACCTATGAAAAATAACCACAATAAGTGTCTAGCTCGCATTTTTGGATGTGTTTACTTAATTTGTAGGAATTACGAATAATAACATGTCCCTATCATCCCCTACTTTCTATAGCGTGGTGCCTGGACATATGTCTCAACATCTTTCAACTTTTCTACAACACAACAACAACTTTGACTATGAGATTCTGTCCAATCTCCTCAACAACAACTAGTCACTGCTTTGTCTCTGCCAGGCTCAAACCCATCTCCGGGTAGCGCAGCCCGGGAGGTTGCAGACAAGGCCGATATCGACTCCAGCGCCCATATCCCCGCAGCACACCATCCCAAGGGGTAAAAACTCATTGCACCCCGCTGGTTCAAACACAGCAACCAACATTATGCACCCGTGCCGCCGTTGGCTCAAACACAGCAACCAACCATGCACGTCCCGACAATGCAGCCCTTTTTTACTACGAGACACATGCTCCAGTACCACAAAGCTGGTGGCCTTTTATTACAAACAATATTTACTTATTTACTGATTCACTCTGTAAGTTCTTGTTTACTTTTCTTTCAATTACTTTAAACTGATTACTGACATGAATCTAGCTAGCTACGTTTACGACAAGACACTTAGTGAGAAAACTCACCTGTAATTAACAGCAAAACACCAGTACATTCACAATAACCTCTTCACACTCGACTAAGAAAAAATGACCCAACTGTAAAAATGCTACATCGTATTCTCTTTGTGTTCGGCGTTGGTAATTGATATCGGCTATATTATAAACATATAAACAATCTCGCGCCAGTATTTCGGCTTCGCCCAGCAGAGCTATTTATGGATAGACTAAATAGGCATATACAGGGACTTACTTTTACAGTACATAATACATACATATGTATATGTAGCAGCAAACACATGAGAATAATATATCAGAGATCGAATGATATTGTAGTTCAACAAAAAATAATAAAACAATCAGGCACAAAATAATCACTACAATCAGTAGAGCATGTAGATTAATAAAAGATTCCAGGACCGGTCTTAACGCGACTGGAATATTGATATAACGAGCCATCCAAAAAAAGTCAACATATCTGACTATGAACAAGAGAAATACCAATATCGGTTATGTTGAAACGAAATATTGTTATTTTTAAACTTTTGCCAAATCATTTGTAATCAATAAACTATTTTGCGGAACTGACCTTTAATGGCAGTGAACTGCGTTGTACCATGTGTGACAGTGTACTGACGTGGCACGTAAAAACAGACGTTTTTCAGCATGTTGCTGCAGACAAACATAAAGCTCGTGTAAGTGATGGTGTTAGTGGCGAGACACACAAAGACAATTTAAATTGGGTTTAGTCAAAATTACGCTAACGTGTAATATTTCAATGGTGAAGTTATTTCTTCCGAGTTTTGCCGCGGTCGTCTAAATTGACTTGACGTTTCGCTGATCATGCTGTCAGCTTCTTCAGAAGGTTTCCAAAGACTGGTGTTGTCGTCTTTTGCTCCTCGTTATATACCTTGGCTCTGCTATGTTTGGCTGCACATCCGTCGAGCTCGGTTGACCATGACATTCAGGTCACTGGTTCTTGGTATCGCTAATATCCATGTATTACTCAGTCCGATACCCGTCCTCCCTATTAATTTTTTTATAAAAAATTAAATATATTAAATTATTTTTTTCATGATCTCCAGGGATTCTCTAATTATTCTTGGGTAATATCTTGTAGTTTTGTCTAACACTCTGATGTTCTCATAATCGATTTTGTGGTCCTCGTTGGTATGAACATGCTCCGCTATTGCTGACTTGTCTGTATTCCCCAGTCTGGTATGTCGTTGATGTTCTTTGATCCTACATTGTATACTTCTTCCCGTCTGTCCAATGTAGCTTTTTCCACATGTACATTTTAACTCGTAGACACCATTAGTTAAAAGTCTAGGAACCGGATCTTTGTAACCGGATACTTTTAACTAAAAGGTGTCTACGAGTTCAAATGTCCTGTGGAAAAAGTTACGGACAGAAGAGATATACAATATAGTACACCGAACTGGAGAATACAGACAAATCCAATATGCGGGCAGTTATGCCAACAAAACAAAAATCGATTATGATCAGTGTTAGAAAAACTAAACATGCAAGAATAGTAGAGAATCGAAGTCATAAACAATAATAATTGTAATAGGAAGGATGGGTATCGACTGAGTAATACATGGAGATTAGCGATACCAAGAAGCCGAGTGACCTGGAATGTCATGGTCAACCGACTCGACGTGCAACCCAAATAGCATATAAAGAAAGACGACAGGCGCCAGTCTTTAAGCCTTCTGACGAAACTGACAGCGTCAATCAACGGGACGTCAAGTCAGAAGACCGCGGCAAACTCGGAAAAATCTTCACCATTGGATAATAGCAGTGAAAGCCTGCATTCTACTAGTGTAATATTCCATTCGCCAACTTAGAGAACCACTGTGTGAGGACATAAAAAAATATCGTCTCGGAATTGCACAATAAACCTATATAGCTTAGCGTTGACAAAATATTGACAGGGACTGACTGAGGCACAAGCCATGAACGTGCATTTGAAAGCTTCAAGAACATATACTAATTTAATCCACGTCATATGTTTGGCACACAGGCTTCACCCGAATTACCGAAACCGTTATACTAGTGTTGACAGGCTTGAATGTGATACAAGTGAATGTGATACAGGTATTTGTGAAAGCAATATCAGAGAAAAACGTTTTCGGACGTTCTACCAAGGACACCACTACCAACGTAACCAGCGTATAGTGACTCGTTGGGGTGCATGGGTACAAGCAGCTATAATAGATTTAACTACTAACATATGGAATAGTTATTGATAATTTATGGAAACTCAACTACTCAACTGGCAGTACGGACACGTTGTAGCATCGGTTACCGTGTGTCTGCAAGTTCTGTGTCTTGTGATTATGGTTCCTTTGCCGATTAGTTGGGCTAGAACAATCACCCTCACATGTATGAAGTAAGACCTGTTTAGCATTTCGAAACGCTCCAATAGGGTATCCTGGAGCTACCCCTGGTCAAATACGGATCTATTATTAACCTCGAAGCTCTAATAATCAGTCACACTCATTAATTATTCGTTACGGTCGTTTTAGTATTGCCTAACAAATAAAGCAAACTCAGGTTGTCTTTGTGCCAGGGAGGCGTTGTTTCCCTGGTGTTCCTTATTTCATTAACGACGTCATGTTAGGTAAATGAGCTCGCAGAAACGCATTTCAAAATCATCCACAGATCTGCCTTTTGTGTCACAAAACACCTTGGTACATATGTATGTCGTATTTCTGTACCGAATGACAACGAAATATACGAATAAATATATGAATGTGTGGTTTAATATAGCCAGCAAAATAAAGAACTGCGAAAGACGAAATTACATATTTTCTAAAAATATTTCCAGACAGTGGCCCGGTGTTTCTTGGCCGTTCTGAACCAATACATCACCTACTTTAATGTACAGACAATGCTGCATCGAATCAAAAGAGCCCATTCACATGACGCGGAACGGCATAATAAATAAATAGAAAACATACAGCAAGTCCCAAAGAAATTATGTTGCTTGTTGTTAAAGAAGTTATGTTATGTTGAAATTAAATTAAATTGTTACATTTTTCTTTCAGTTGCTTTTCTAATAGCATACCTATTCTGAAATTTCAGAAAAAATAAAGAACCTCTGTAAAAAATAATTTTTGTAATAACTTTAAAAGTGACGAAGAAATTGGATGTTGGAAATTCTCACGAATCCACCCTGTACATACAGATTTAGAATTGCTCGGAATAATTCTACAATTTCCCAAATGTATGTAGCCAGTACGAGAACTAATTATTCAGGAATTAATTTGAAATTCTGCGAAAAGGAAAAGGATGCTTTTCTCAAGGAATAATCTATTTTGAACTCTTCGCTTTCCTATACAATTGTTTAATCACATCATAACTTTCTCCAGGTAAATGAGCAGCAAGTGCGTTGCATAAGTCGATTCTAAAAGTTTCTGCTCTTGACTGCGTAGTATTGAGAACAGTTCTCAGCCGTTAAAGGTTCTAACGATACGATTAGAAGAAAACTTGAGGAAAAGAACTTCTCTGTTCCAAAACAGATCAACGGTGTTATAAAAGGACCAAAACGCATTTTTGCTATTGAGTATGTCAAATGATTATAGAGCTTCAATCCCCACAGTAGCCATTCTTCGCATTTAGGTAAACGATTAACATTTTTTTGTTGTGATATTAACTGCTGCCTAGATATGCGCTCAAACTTGACAAATGCACCCTTAACAATAGCAATCGTTTTTTTTCATAATGGAGCATGGATGGAGCAAAGCAAACATCCTATTTAGAGGCCAACTATCTCTGACGTCCACATAAAAGCTGTAGAGACTATGGGCAAAGTTTACAGATTATTTATTCTGTAAAATTTGCTATGGGAGTTATTGGGCTTGAGGTTGTCCTAAAAAAATATCCGAGATACGTCGTTTCTACTTTTATACAGGATGTCCTAAAAGATATGACATATGACAAAAGAAAACTAGATGAAAGTGTCTTGGTTCTCGACATATAGGGGAAGGTGGGGGAATATCGCGCAGAGGGTAAAATCGCGCATCGGTGTTGCAAAGAACTTGTATATATTAACCACATTTAAGCAGTGTTGTCGTCTAGCGGACTAAGCTCAAACTGCGGAAAATACATCTATAAACCCATTCTTTCTGTGGTCGTCTTGCCATGTCGATGTAGGTAAACGGTACCATTTTCTTATTAATTTGTTTAGTGCTAAGAAGTGAAGCTACATTTACTGAAATTATATTAAACAGTTATACCCAGTGGCAGTAAGTTGTGAATTGGTCTCTTTAGAGCATGTATAAATACAATTTGCCTTCTTGCTTTACTTTTCCAGGTTATTTTCCAGGTTAACATATTTTGTGTTGTGATGTAGCAGTGGGGTTATTTCGCGCGTTAGAGATGGGGTAAAGTCACGCAAGACAATTACTGCGCGATATTACCTCATTAAATTTACATATTATATATACCTCTTCTAAACCCAATGAAATCTGTTGCCCAATATTTCGCACCAGGAGACGAATTTCGAGCACTATTTGTTGAAGCTGAAGTCGAAGTGCATTGTGATTCCTGTAACGCCAGAAGTTGGCAATTCTCAAGCTGTTCCAGGTTTACAAAACAAGGTAGTAGATAATGCAGTTACAACTCCCTTTGTGCCGATTTCTGAACTAGCACCTATTTCAAAAACGTCGTGTACCCAAAGGTACTAATAGAACTGGGAATAAGCGGCAGCATTCTCAAGTATTAACAAAAACGCCATTAAAAATTACTCTAGAAGAAAAGGAAAAACATAACAAAAATAAAATATGTCGAAAAGCAAAAAGAATAGAAGTCCAGAAGAAACTGAGGAATCAGATATTGAGTACGACAATATCTGTGATGACGACGAACTTGATATAGTCGGTAGTACCGATGATGTATGCATTGAATGTGAACATGTAATTCCGGACATTACAGTCAGAGTGTAGTGGATGGGACAGTGCAGATAATTATCATTGTGATGTGTATGTAAAAAGAGAAGTTACCATTTAACGAACGTTATTTAACGAAAATAATAATATTATAGGAGTGGCTACTGGAACCTTCGGCGTAGAAACAAAAAACTGGACGTTTTCCACGAAACACCGAACTACTAATTTTTCTCGACGCGCGTTTCGCCAACTAAGTTGGCATCTTCAGGAGAAGATTAAAACTAAAAAAAATGTTTTTTACTTTTAATCTTCTCGAAAAAACGTCCAGTTTTTTTTTAATAGTATTATCAAAAATAATTTTGTAACCATTTTCCACATGTGTATATTTTCAGTTATGTTTAATTTTCATTTACTAAAGGTATTGTTCAGTTTTCTTTTTTAAACAAATATTTCTAATGGTGCACAGTTTTCCCTGCAGAATTCCCCCACAGGTTGGGTAAAATCGCGCATATTACACTATTTCTATAATGTCATCTTGTACAGAATTAAGGATATATTATATAATATTTGTCTAGTGCTTTTACAGTATACTGTTTGATAAATCATTTGTCATGTTTGTAGAGTGTAACGACAATAAAATAATGAAAAAACTTAATATCTACGTTAGGTGCGCGATATTCCCCCACCTTCCCCTAATCACTTTTGTAAAATTGATAAAAAATCGCTTCGCTAAATCGGTATTTTTGAGCCACAGCTTCAAATAACAGCCGATTGTTATTTTTGTTTTGTCATATTAAACTCAATAACACGCCACTTTAACAAACGATAACGTTTTTTTACTATTTCTAATGTAAATGTGAAGATAAAAAAGCAAGGTTGTCAGATATATTGTCTAAAATTGCTAAGCTCACTATACAAGTATACTTCATACTTCAATAAACTGTTAGTTCTTAGAAAGCTAGAAGTTTGGAAATATTTAAAAAAAAAATCATAGATATAAATTTATTAATTTTTTCAAATTGTCTGGCTAAATGAGCATTATTTACAGAAAATTATATTACAAATATTAAAAGTTTTGTATGCAGGCTAATTTTAATCTCCTATATGATTTGAATGAAAAAAAATATTTCACAATTTTCAAATTTATAAAAAGATATATGCACGCCATTGGGCGGAGTTAGCCCCTCAAAGGAATTAAAAATATACGTCTTCACATTGAGTTTAGAAAGACTATACATTAACAGTAAAATTTTGAAATTAATTTTTAAGGTTTTCGTTATCATTGTCCAACTTTTTTTTATAACGATTGTCTCCGCGTATTTGTACTACTTACCTGGCTTTGTTACTTTAAATTCAATTTACGCTAGTGGTACTAGCGGAAACAGTGCGCAACCCAAACGGAGTAGTAAAACGTACTGACTAAGGAGTGAGATCGGTCAGATAATGATGGTCCCACAAACTCTATCTCATTATAATTTATAATATGCGCTGTCACAGCTCTATGTCCCCTTTTGCTACGCTCTGCCTCAGCTATTGTCGTAAAAAGGTAATAGTCAAAGCTTTTAAGCACTTTTTACCTGAAAAAGTTAATTGGTTTATTTTTAATATCCTCACTAAGTTTTTCATACAAAAAAAAAGAACAAACAAATAATTTACAATGAGATTTACATATAGGGAAATTACATCGAAATTGGTCACTTGTTCTTGTTGAACAGCAATTTTTTTAACAATTAAAGCTTTTATAATAAATAAATAAACTTTAAATACCATTTTGGAATCCGCATTAGATTGAGGATAGTTGTAGATTTCATGTACCTAGTACTCTATTTCCATTCTAATTTGAAAATAGGTAGAAAAAAGCAAGGTTGTCAGATATATTTTCTAAAATTGCTAAGCTCACTATACAAGTATACTTCATACTTCAGTAAACTGTTAGTTCGTGACGTTCTTAGAAAGCTAGTTTGGAAATATTACAAAAAAATACATAGATATAAATTTATTAGTTAGCATTAAAATAAAGCGTTTAAAATTGCTGGAAAAATTAATTGTAAATTCAAACAACTATGTATATTACTATACTTAAGAAAATTTTGAAGAGCCGGCAACGGCGGCTCAGGCGGCTGGAGGCACAGAGTAAAACCACTGGCGGTAACACTGGTAACGAGATTATTAGACTACTTTGCATTTAATACATTGCTAATACTTCTTCGGTCCACTGTGCCATACAATTTTTACGACGTCATTAAAATGATTTACGACTTTAGGCACTCAACTTGTTTAAGACGCCAGTGACGTGTATTTCAGCTAGGTTTATTAACACAGACAATTTTTTGAGATTGTCTGGTTAAATGAGCATTATTTACAGCAAATTATATTACAAATAGTAAGAGTTTTGTATGCAGGCTAATTTTAATCTCCTATATATTGATTTGAATGAAAAAAATTATTTCACAATTTTCGAATTTATAAAAGATATATGCACGCCCATGGAATCATAAAGTTGCACCGCTTTTTTTGTTCCCCAGGCGTATTTATCATTTTCAATTAAAATTAGAAGGACTATACATTTTTTATAAAAAGGTAGATACCTAGTCAAAAGTTGGACGATGACAATAACCAAAACCTTAAAAAATGAAATTCAAAAATAGTTTGTTTAACCGAATGTTATTCAGCTCAATATAACAAAATATAAATAAAACCGGCCTTCAAAATAAACAAATTGAAACTTCTTTTGAACTTGAAAAAATATTCTTCGTCTATTATTTTTTTTTGTTTTGTCGTATGTTCAGTCAAGACCTTTCGATTATGACGTTGCTTTAATAAAAAAAGTAATAAAATCGAAATGTTTAATATTACTCTACAATCTTCTTTCGTACAAAATATATGTAAAATATAATTTGCGACACAACTTTATGTTGAAATGAAGCGCGGGTGAATTGAAACTCAGTGAATACTGAATGGAAACTCAGGTGATAGGTCTAAAATATCATACTGAATAGCTTTATCTAATGGACTTTATTCGATGTCTCCACAAAAAGGACATTTTTTAAGATTCTTTTTAAGAACATTTAAATGTCAATTTTAACATGTACACCGACGCCACTGGGCGCTATTTTGGTTTCAAAAAAAGTTAAGTATCATTAATAATAATAAATGTTCCCATATGATGTGTACATCTTGAAATTCACCGTATAATTTTTATTTCAGTTTTTTATGCAATATAAGTTTGCCAAAACTCACTTTCAGAGAAAAAGCTCTATCCGACCTACTTTTTGAAGCGATTCCAATTTTTCTAAAAGATAAACAATGATTGTAGAAAAAATAGTATTATGCACCACGTGTAAAAATATGATTATCACCTTGGCGTGTTGTCTATGTATATTGTTGACAATTTCTAGCAGCATGCCATAATTGTTTACATATGTTGCATAAATTACTATTTCGAATAATTTGCGGGCGTAAAATTATATACTTTTGTGGTGTATAAAAAAAAAACATGTTTTTGATTACACCTAGAACTTATACCTCCATATTAGGTAGAGAGTTGCGAGTAAGAGTAGTATGCTAAAAGTTAGAAATATGTTTGTTTTTTTTTTTGTAATGAGAGGAAAATTAGTTTCGAATGTATATTAAAATATATATATATTATATACATAAAAAAATATTTTCTCACAAACACCATTCGGTTACAAATAGTGCAGTGTAGTTTTTTGTTCATAAATATGAATTATTATAAATTTTACGAATAGCACTTGTACTTAATGCTACGGTATTTGTAACTCTCTTAGTGGGATTACGCATTCTAGGTGATTTTATGAATTTTGTGATTTTATGAAGTTCATTGTTTTTTTTGCTTTTTGAAATAGAATTAACCGTAGAAACATTCAAGTTTAAGGCTACTGCTACATGCTAAAACAATATACTTGACTGCAGTTTTAATTAATATTTTAATTGCCTTTCTAACAGCTTTTAGCTTTAGAACTTTTTTTCTTTAGTTTTCAAAATAGCTTATCAAAGATGCTACTAACTCTTGGCAGCAGCTTTTTAACTGTTATGGTATTTCTTAAACGGAAGTCTGACAGATACAACACTTTGTTCTGAAAATAATAAGTTTTTCAATGCAAAGACAAACCTTTGAGGCTCAAAAAAAAAAACAGAAACCACTATTAAAGCCAATGTAATGTTCAGATAATTTGAAACTATCAACAAATGTCAAGTAAAACAACACGGCAACTTCGGATCTGTTGCCAACTTCATAATAAAATGAATATCAAGCGCGAAATTTAAAATTCAATAAAACACTCCATTATAGTTTGTATTTCAATATAAATGAGTGGTTGTCACTGCAATGGCGTCATCGGTGACGTGAAGCTGTTTTTATTTTCCATTGAGGGTACAGATGCAAAACTCACATTATCCATAATTTTTCGAAATAGAGTTAGTGGCGCTTATCTTGTTCATCGTGTTGAACTACGCCATTTTAAATCTTAAAGTTGTATAAAACTCACATTTTCGTATTTATTTTAAATTGTGTAATCTGTAAATTGTTTAAAAACTAGAATGTTAGAACTTTTTACTGTCAACATTTTTTTGTACTTTGAAATTTTAGGTTCATTATAAAATATTTCACTTCATCAGTCAATGATGATAATAAAACCGTATTCCTACGTATTTTGTGCAGCTTTTTATTTTGATTATGAACTACCATATTACATAAAATTTTTATTGATATACCATTGAGTTTGTTTCCAAGTTCCTTTTCTTAGCTTAACTTCGTGAATTTTAGTGTAAAAATAATATTATGTAAAATAATTTGGAGCAAAACGACCATTATCAAAAAGTTGTATCAAAATTCACATTATCCAAATTTTAATTCACTTTCTTGGAGTCAAATATTGTGCTGTTATTTCACCAATTGAGAAGCAAAGTTAAAGTTGTGGTGGATAATGTGAGTTTTGCATCTAGACCCCTCGTATATTTCCATAACTAGATTTGATAAACAAATAGAAACTCGATTTTTAAATGGCACATCCTGTGTATTTTTCTATAATCTTAATTTACCACGAAAGAATTTTACCCAGCATTGCCATTCTGGGTAAAAAGGGATCAAGTGCTGCGGAAGCGGTAAAAAAACTGTTCATTCATGGCCATATATGTACATTTTTACATCTTAATTTTAAACTGCTACAAGTTTGTTATTTATGGACATACGATTATATATAAATATACATATCAAATAATATATAGTAATAAGTTTAAAAAGTGTCATTTTCAAGCAGGTCATGGCCAACAATTGCTTCCATTAAAAAAACTGTAGGGTTGGTCCATAATTCAAAAATCGTTAATATCTGCAAAAAACTAGTTAGCCACTGAATTCTACATAAAAAAATTTGGGATACCATTAATATAATAGTATATTAATAATTTACTATAAGTTATTAATATTAATAGGATATTAATAATAGTAAAAATAATATTAAAATTATTCTGTCCTATTATTAAATTAGAACACCCTGTGCAGGAAAAAGTTGACATTTTTGCCTTAACTTCTCAAGGTTCAGAACATTTTAGGCCTATTTAACCAATAAAAATGTTTTAAAACATTTTGAGCGATAATATACCCTATTTCCATCCACTACGTGGATTAGTCCAGGCGAGGTAGCAAAACACAAGTGATTTTTTTAAAATAATTAGTTGCGGCACTTTCTCAACGTGATAATTATGAGAAAAACCGTACGAATCGAATGAAAATGTTTTGGACAAAATCCGATTGTAGGACCATTACGAAAAAATTGTAAAAAGGTGAGAAAAAAGGTTTTTCGACTTTTAGGCACGAAACAAAATTTTTTTCAAAAAAAATTATTCCGTTGTAGAGCTTGAAAAGACGAATAAAATAGTTTTCGGATCATTAAAATCGGTTAATAACTTTTTGCACAAAAAAATAAAAACCGCGAAAATTAGCGATTTTTCGATGTTCAATTACTCGGTCTGTAATTATCCTAGAAATGTCTTCCGGGGCTCAAATTGTAGGGTTTTCCAACACCTATCTACAGTTAAGTTTTCGTCAAAAAATATTCATAAGTTTTCGCGCAAATTGCGAAAAAGTAAAAACAGGTACTTTAGTAAAACGGCCCCTATTTCCACAATAATTGTCGTAGAGCAATTTTGCAAAGAGTTACGTTAGGCACAAACATTTATGTTTTAATGTATTTGGGTGTATGTGGTTAAAGTAACTTGTTTCATCCTCAAAAATCCTAATATAATAATAATACTCACCCTATAATTACTCCGAAGAGTAACCCCTTAGGTCCTCTCAGGGACCTGTGCGGGAAGGAGTGGCTATTATTATTATTTGCCATGGCGCACTGGGAGCGACTTAAGATTATTTCGGTAACGCATTTGCTTTACAGTTCTGAGGAAACCCAGAAAACTCAGAACATTACCAAATCTAGGGCATGTGCGGTTGGATTGGCATCTATGCATCCACACCTACACACTAGTGTATTAGTGGTTGCATATCAAGCCCTGGCGGAGAAAGCGAGACAATTAAAAATCGCTACCCCGGCTGGGACTCGAACAACGCACACAGAGGTATCGCGACTGGAAAGACGGTGCTTTAACCCACTCGGCTACCCGTGCCCCTATATAAATATCAATATATTCGAATACAGTACAATTTTCGTTTTAATAATTATTTATTATTATATACGACAAAAAATTCACACTGTACTTCGACGATAATACTCATATTTGTCTTGTCTATCATACCAGTGAAAACATCCCATGAACAGAAACTGTTCAACTGGAAATTCAGAACTGTTTCAGAAGCAACCGCGCATGCGTATCATAATCCATTCATAAGAGCCGTTCAAGGTTAAAACAACGTATATCCGAAGTCAGGTTATAGGCTGCAGTAGATTTATTATCAGCTTCTCCGTCATTTTAGTCAAATTACCATCGGCACCTCCGGCATATTTAATAAAATTTACAATTATTTTTGACAATTATAACAAAATTTACCACTCCGCCTCCGTCATTTTGAAAAAAAAATCATAGTCTAAAGCCCGGCAGTCCAAATACAATTGCTTTTATATTTTAAATTTAAATATTTCCACTATTTTAAGTGAAACATCAACAAGGGCTTCAACAATTTTACAGCCAAGAGCAAAATATCAACATATTTCACAGAACCGCAAAAATGTATTGGTTAAGCGAGAAGTATAAGTAGGTACGATTTACCGACTCAAATTGACTTCTTATACACAAACCTGATCTTGGTAACCCTATTGTCTTCAGTTGTTCCCCTAGATGAGAAAAATCCCTAGAAAACCATGGGGTCTGTAGATCTGAGCATTAAAAACCACGCATCTTGAATATTGGTGAAAACAGTCTCAATCTCGGTAATAATTATACCCCAACAATCTCGATAATTAATAACTCAACGATCTCATAACATAACCTGGGGCATGCGAGTATGTATAACAACAAAAGTGTGAAGAAACATAGATTTTGTGCATCAGACTACAAAACTACGTACACACTATGTGTACAGCAGACATCGGCCAGTTATGAAAAAAGACAAATGCTATACTTCTCTTTCTAACGACTAGCGCAGGTGGTGAGAGGGCCGGTCTTATTCTCACACTACCTTCGATGCGTATGCGGTTGCTTCTTATCTGTCGTCTCACTTCTATTTGTCCTTTTTCATAACTGGTCGATGTCTGGTGTACGCACAGGGTATATCTCTGGGTTAGCAGCTTCCCACACCCCCGTAATCCTACAACCCTAATACTACAAAATCCCAGAGTCCCATAACACGAGACCTGGGACAACCTAGCCCACAAAATTCAGAGGAAACATGGATTTGTCATATACATCAAACAAACGGTTACTGATATAGAAATTAAAAATACAACACATAAATGAAAATCATAGCAGCATACTATCGACGACTAAATGTGACAGGCATTGCGAATATATGTTTAACCACTAAACAGAGTCATGTGTAAAAATAAATGCGAAAATCACAAACAAATAAATAATATAACAATACATACGCGATAATAAAGACCAAACACAAACATGTTCTTTGCTGTCTCAGTAACCGTTGATATTTGACCATATGGTTATTAGACTTTTTACTTCACTTCCGTCCTCCTAACACCACCTCCAATTATTGGAGGATCATCCCCAATCACCCTGTATAATCATATAACCCTGAGCGTGCAGACATCTGTAAGTGCAAGACTTCTATATGCGTCTGCAACCGAGTTATGTGGTTATAGAAGTTTGTTTATCCTGGGTTATGGAGCTATAGAGATTTTGGGTTATAGAATGAAGGCCGGGTTGTGGATTTACATAAGCCAGTTGACACTCAGTTGGGAAGTCAAAAATTTTGGACATTTGACGCATAAAATTCATATTTCCTTATAATTTTGTGACGTCATTTGCTCATCAATCTTCAAGATACGTATTATTCAGCACTCAGACGTACAGATCCAGGAATATGGGGTTATGAGTTTTAGTTTATGTTGTTTTGGGGTTATCAGAGTGAATATGTCCCTCCGCATGCCGCCTCCTAAGGGGTTATTGAGTTTGAGGTTGCTTGGTCACCAATTTTTCCATACCAACACCTACTACATGCGTGCTATATGGTTTTCTACGGTTTTTCTTACCAAGAGAAAAACCAGAGGCGATAGGGCATTCAATATAAGCTTTACACTACCTGGTGGGCGCTCAACAAACTAATTACTGTGCCATTGTTTATTAAAACGTCCGTTGCCATTGTGTACCTCGTTGTTCGTCCTGGATTAAAAGGGGGCCCCATTTAAAATTTCATATATGTTCTGAAGAAATAAAACTTTTCGCGGTGCATACATTTGGTGAAAAGGAACGCATAAATAGACATAAGACTTGGATATCAAAAATTAAAACAGAAAATAGAAAAGCCATTTAGTAAAGATAAGAGAGACTGTTATCTATTTTCTTCATTTTGCTAAGGGTGACTATTTTTATCAATGTATGTTTCAGTATTTCAAAGTTAATATAAAAATATTATAATATTTGTCTGTTTCAGTCAAGGATTAAAAAAGGGGAAGATATTGAAAAAAACTACGATACCTTCGAATGAAATCGCAGAAATGAATTCGCAATGAAAGATTGAAAATACTCAGTTTGATGTCTGACATTCCAAATACACATACTTATACTTTAGAAATGGTTTTACGTTTTCAAAAATCTATCTGACCTAAAAACGTACCTTATTTATTCTTATCTTATTTCTATCAAAACTTAAAATCAAAAGAAATTCAATAAAATTATTTCAACAACTTTTAAACGATAAACCTTGATATACATACATATGTATATTATCACAAATGGTGTCTTAAGGTGAAAATAATAAAATGCTACACAAAAATCATAAAATAAAGCAACAAACAAAGACGCCTACAGGGTTAAGCCAAGCTAAGATTCATGTTTAGGGGGTCCATTTGAGTCGGAAAATTAAAATCACATTTTTGTGAACTTGTTATAATATAAATCATTAAAAAAATGAATTCATATCAACACTTTTTTTATACCGTGTATTATTCGCCACTTTTTTTTGAGTTAATAGTATTTTTGGAGTTCCGAATTTAAAATTCTAGGAAATCCTAATGTCCAATTTTCGCACGAATTGGTACGTTCACCTTTTAAAAATGTAGTCCACATCAGTGAAACAGTGATTAGCGCGTTAATAATAAAACTTTTCTGTGGAAACTACAATTACCTATACGTTATAATACGATGAGAACATTTCTAAATATACGAGTGCTTGATTCTTAAGTTCATCTGGCAACGGTTCAATATCTACTACTAAAATTATCGTGGAGGTAAACGGATTTTCCGTAAACTTATAAATAAAAAAAGACCTCGCGGGTAGGTTGAAGTTAGTGTCTGATTTCTAAATCGAAATAGTTTTGGCCGTTGCACACGGAAGTCCTGGAGAAAATTTAAATAAACCGTCTTCTTTACAACTTAACGGCAACACGGCGGGTGTTTCAACAATATACCATTTTACACTGCTCTGTTCATGCTGTGATAAATAATAGATTATATTGGAATAAATAATGTAGCCCAAAATAAAAAAGTAGAAGTAAAAATTCAAATACGTATGACAAAAAAAAACAGGTAAAATATTTTTAGTTTTTGAGTTACCTGAACACCTCGAAAGTTACCCTAAAAGCCGTCCTTTAATAATCACACCTCCATGGCTGTTTTATGTTTTCGATTTTGATTTAGATCGATTTTAATATGTTTTGGTTAATTTTTTTAGACTCCTTAGAATTAAATAACATCTCGACTAAATTAATACAATGTCGCGACCGTAATATTCTTCTGTCTATAAAGAAAAACTGCTGTGTAGGGATAAACGCGACTGAAGCGCTCATATAAATAGCGTGAAACACAAAAATAAATCAGAGGGTATGTCCTTGAGAACTCAGTTTATGTTCGACATTGACGCTTTTACAAAAACTGGTTGATTTATTAACATTTTTTTTAGACGTGAACTCACCGATTCTAGTCCAGGCGATTTCTAGTACTGACAATGTAATTTCAGCGTCGGATTTCACTTTGGGGGCCCAAAAATCCCCCTGGTTATGTGTTTGTCATCGTTATTGCCTCAAATTTCCTTTTTTTACGAATAAAAGATCGTTTTTGTTTTTTTTTTGAGGTTATGGTGCACTCAAATGGCTGGAGGCCAATTTTCACTGTAGTTTCGGTTTCACCAGTCCAAAAAACTTATGAATTGCTGGTCCCTTTAATTTTTTTTCCTTTATTGAGCTTCATTACCGAAGACGGCTGATTTTGAGCCTTTTTTTGAAGTTAGGCAAAAACTGGAGGGTGATGGGCCAATTCAGAGAACGGATCGGAATCAAGGGGCAAAAATGCATGGGGATACATGGGTGGGGTCTCTGGAAAATGATCTTTTTTTTTATTTTGTGGGCCAGTGTTATTAGTAGATGTCGAACGATCGTTCACAAAATATAAGCATATATTTTCACCACAGCGAACAAGACTCTCGGAGACAACTATAGAAACTTATTTGATGCTATAAAGTTTTTACAAATCTTGTCCAGTTGGTGACTGTCAACCAAGCTACGTCGACAAACTAATTAAGAGGGTTAGTTTTACATACATATATGGTATACTATAAATATTACTATGTTACATGTATTATATTATGGTACGTACGCCTATGTTCCGCGAAACATTTCGACCAACTCTAGCAATAACCCTACACCCAGAGTTAGTGGAGTTTGACTAGGAGTTTGACTCGTATTTTCGTATATGGCACCTACACCATATTTAACGGGGTGGTTACTAGACCTACATAAGTTGAAGACTATAAAAGCAAAAATTCTTAAAATTATTTTTTTTTAATGACTGCCTCCCCAGAAGATCTTGGAAACGACTTGCAAAATATTTGCGAAATTTTTCATATTCACCGAGTAAATACAAAGTATTTTTTACTTGTGATTTTCTCTAAATCAAATTTAGGATCTTTAAAATTTTTATTGTATATTCGACGACTTATTATTTAAATGCACATTTACGATGAAGGGATGATAAGAACTGTAAGAAATACGACAAAAACACCAGAATATAAAGAAATAAATACAACCCAACATATATTCACCCATTGTCGATGTATAGTTAACGTGTCGAAGTCGACAACAAAAGTCGACGCTTCGACGCTCACCTCTGCCCTTACCCCGAAGGTCTGTCAATTCGAGCATTAAAGACCACGTATGCTGATCATTAGAGCTCGGAGGTTAATAATAGATGCCTACTTTACCAGGGGCGGCTCCAGGATGTCTATAAGTAACGTTACGAAAAAATATTGAACAGGTCATACCTTGTACCCCTCATATCCATGTGGGGTGATTGTTGTAGCCCAACTAATCGACAAAGAAACCATAGTCACAAGACACACAACTTAAATACGCATGGTAAATGACGCTATAACACAGACGTGTCCGTACTGCCACTTGAGTTTCCATAAATAATTAATAACTGTTCCATATGTTCAGGAGTTAAGCTGTGGCGCCTGTCACTTAAAATCCACACAAAGATGGAAAAGAGCGTTCAACGTCTACAGACGTAACTGGGGCATATTTAAGATGAGTAAAGTTTTGTAAGGGCACATTTATATCTTGTTCAGAGACATCTACTTATTTGCCTGTAAATAACTCGACAATATGACACAATGTGGGAAATTCAAGGTTAGTAACATCCGTAAATACTAAACCATATAAGTTTATCGTGCAGTTCCGATCGTTTTTATGTCCCCACACAGTGGTGCTATGTCTAATCGTCTGAATTGTTTCTGCAGGCAGACTAACTTCGTCATTTGCAGCATTCTGGACAAACTGTCTGAACTTTGGGTGATCTAATTTACGAATGGAATATTACACGCTACCATCATTTTTGACTAAATCTAAGTTAAATTGTCTCTGTCTGTCTCGCGCACTCACACCACCACTTACACGAGTTTTATTTATCTTTGTATGTAGCAACATGCTGCAAGACAGCTGTTTTTATGTCAGTACACTGTCACACATGGTACAACGAAATTCACTGCCAAGTCAGTTCCGGAAAATTGTTTATTCAACGCTCGACCATAACACGCGACGGACGCTGTCCCGACATTTTTACAAATTTATTCGACGTTTCGTGCATACGAATGATGATGCATCGACCACCGCAGAGAAAATAATACTAAATAAACAAGTATAAATTACGTTCGCCTTCGCCGCTCGACCTTGGTTGAAGTGGGACGCAGAACACGGCAGACGGGTTGTATTCTGGCATACATATAATGGCGTTATTTGATTCAACTACGATTGTACTATGTACATATATATAGCAGTTGACGATGTACTTTATTAATGTGGCAAATATTACGCTCGATTATATGGGTTTATGTATATTAGCTAGAATTATCTAGTCGACGTCAAGAAGTAGATGAACATCTTGTAAATTCGGTAATATTTTAAAAATGTAGCAAAGAAAGCACGGGAACAACCTCGCATATTCCATAAACAACGATTGTATAGAACAAATACGCACTAAAAACCTTATATATGTTTTTGGATGGATGGATGGATGAAAATTTAAATTCTGAAAAATATTTATGTACATCTGCTAAGAAATCACATTATTCCATCTTGCAGACTGTTGTTTCCGGTGAAAATAATGTTATTAACCAACAACTATGGTTCCTACAGGATGGGGCACTACCTCATTTTGCGGCAAATATTAGGGAGTATTTAAATACACTCGACATCCGCATATCCGAACTTTTCAGTTCCGCAAAATTCCACATTTCCGAACTCTCTTCACCTCCGGATAACCGAACTGCTGGCGCATGCGCAAAGGGGGTTTTTCTGGCTCATTGGTCATTCGACCACCGATTTATAATACATTTATATATACATCTCGGTGCATTCGACAGCGACATTTGACATTCGACAGCGACAATTTCGGTTGTGTGGAAGTACAAGTTCGGAAATATGGTGAGAAAAAGTTCGGAAATATGGTGAGTTCGGATATGCGAATGTCGAGTGTACACAATTTCCGGACGTTGTTTAGGCGGAAGAGGTACAATTGAATGGCCAGCGCGCTCCCCGGATCTAAATTCCTTAGATTTTTTACTGTGGGAGTATTTAAAATGTAAAGTTTATATCAATCGACCGCATAACATTCCAAACTTGAAATAGAAAATTTCAAATGAAACCCTTCATGAACAGCCGGCCCCATTCATGAAGACTTCTTAGTAAATGTTACTGAAGAGTTTTGACCAGTTTGGGCATTGCTTACCGAAAAAAGCAAGCAATCATTTTCAACACCTCATTCGTTAATTATCGTTTTGTTGTTTCATTTTAAAAAAATAAATAATTAAGTAAGCAATTACCTTCTTTTTACAAAAATTAACTTTTTTTTTGCGCACATTTCTTTATGTAACCATAACAAATTTTTAGTACACAGTAAAGAGAAAATGCTACTTTTTTCAGATAATGAGAGAAAATCTACGGGTTGTCATTTAAAAAAATAATGTTGGTCTCCATAACAACCAAAGGCGGAAAGAAAATTATTTCAAATTGTTATTCAACATATTTTTTCATATACAAGTTTAATAAAAAGTTACAGGAATTTTGTGCGACTTTTTTGCCATGCTGTATTGTTCTTGATTATATTGTAAAATAGTAAAAATTTACAAAGTTCCGTCAAAAGTTGAAGGGTCATATAAAAAATAATTTATAAATGTGACAAAAAAAATCAATATACAACCGTATATTAGTTGAACCTTTCTAAACGAACACGACGAATGAAATTTTTGTAGCACGATCCTGGTATTTTGAAATATTCACAATGTGAAACCGTTGATATTTAACAGGATATAACGTGTATGCAGTGGCAGATTTACAAATTTGCCGCCAGTAGGCTATTCAATTTTTGCCGCCCCTACTGACCTCTGAAGTTCGATACCCTAGTTCGCAATCATATTGATTACATTTATTCTTTAATTATTATAATTTATTGAATTGTGTTAGTGGACCTAGTAACATTTAGGTACATGAAGAAAAAAAATATAGTAATGATTAATAAAAAGAAAAGTAAGTATTACTAAATTTAAATTATAATATTGAAACGCCATTGAAATATTTTAAAAATTCATGATCACAAAAGTATATTTCACAGAGCGTTTAGTAATTTTTCATATACAGACGTTAGAGTGTTCAGTATACTGTACCGGGTGGGCAAATTTCGATGTTTTTTATAGGGTATCTCGGTAACTGTAAGGGCTATGGAAAAATGAACCCACCTTTCCCGACCTCTTTTTTTCGAGATAAATTCATTGGTGAAAACCATAATTTGCTATATCTTTTCGTTTTCGAGTTGTAAACGAAAATTGATTTTTTTGAGTTTTCGATTGGTGTCGATAACTCGGTTGTTTGTAAAATTAGAAGAAATCTGTTTGCAAGTTCTACAGGCACTTTTTTAAGTAGAATAGGATTTCCTTAACAGATTTTTTATATCTTGTGTAGTTTTCGAGTTATGGCATAAACTTCTATTTTTTTAAATGGAAACCATAGTTGGCTATGATTTAGCTAAAAAAGAGGATTTTTTTCTCTTTACAACGATATATAGTTTGTGGGGTCTATGATGAGTGTTTATGCGAAACAGTTAAAAATTTTAATTTTTTGTATAGGTATACTTACTTTGTTTTTTTCTTTGCAGGAAGAGTAAGTTTCTATAGTAACACATTGTTACAACAATGTTTTAATAATAATAACTGTTGCTATGGAAATTTACTCCTGCGAAAAGTAACATAAATACATAGTAACAGTCGTATATAATGAATGGTATATTAAACTTAAATAACTAATTATGACATATTAGTGACTAATTAATAATTAATTATAACATATTCATAACAAGAAAGTTTAACACACTTAACAATCAAATTTGTAACAAATAATGTATGTAAAAAATACGATACAATATATTTTACAAAAACAAAACTAGACAGATTAAAAAAAAAATACGAGCATGATTATTTACCTAAAGTTTTCAAATTGTCGTCCGTTGTTTGCGATGCACAGTTCACATCGCTTTGAAACACTTTTTGTTCCATTATAGATGTGAATATTTGAAACGGAATTCAGACAGTCTATAAGATTTTGTCTCAGTTGAACCAGTGTATTATTTGTCTTTTTGTATAAATTGTCTTTAATGGTTCCCCAAAAAAAGAAATCTAACGGTGAGAGATCTGGCGACCGAGGAGGCCACTTTACTGGCCCATTGTTCCCTATCCATTTCTCCCCAAAATTAGTATTTAATAATTCCGAGATTAAATTAGTATTATGGGGTGGTGCCCGTCTTGTTGAAAAAATACATGTCGTCTTTCGTTAAGTGGCAAGTTGTCTAAAAATTCTTCTACTATGTGGTAGTTTATCATATTGTAATACCGTTGACCATTTAAATTGTCATCATAAAGTTGGTAAGCTAAAATGCGGTTATTATATAGGGCACACCATACACTAAAACCGAAACGTCCTTGATTTTGAACATCAACAGTCTGATGAGGATTATCTTCAGACCAATAATGTTTGTTGTGTCGGTTGAAAATTCCGGCACTACTTACGTAACTTTCATCTGTCCAAATGATATTTTTAAAAAATAATTGGTCTTGCTCAATTTGTTGTAGGTACCAATTGCAGAAATCCAGTCGGCGTTCAGGATCAGTTGGAAGGAGCTGTTGTTGTTTCCTTATTGTATAAGGTCTAAATTTGTGTTTTTTAAAACTGAAAGTGCTCTTCGTCGCGATATACCAGACTCTGCTTCAATTTGCCTACTTGAAATTGAAGGATTTACGACTACCATACCAACAACATTTATGGCAACATCCTCAGCATCTTGAATGCGATAATTTTTTGGTCTTGGTTTATTAAATCCTCCGTATTCAACGAGGTTTTCTTTTAGTCTACCAAAGATGGACATATTAGGTTGTCTCCTTTCAGGGTAGCGATTAAAATATGCTTCCGATGCAGCTTCAGAATTATATCCATTTTGAATAAAACACTCTAGCATATTAAACTTTTCGTAATTTTGATACGCCATCGCGCCTTGTCAATTTCTTTAATCGAAACTTTAAAACTATAATGCAAGCAAAAACCAAACATAAACAATTAATCAAACAGTAATGTGTAACTGTGTATTTACATCCCAATATCCAACTGTTCTGTTTTCAAAATGACAGGCGCCTACTGTGCAAAATCATTGAAATTACTATACTGTCCTTTATTAGAAAACATATGTTTTTAACTGTTTCCGCATAAACACTCATCATAGACCCCACAAACTATATATCGTTGTAAAGAGAAAAAAATCCTCTTTTTTAGCTAAATCATAGCCAACTATGGTTTCCATTTAAAAAAATAGAAGTTTATGCCGTAACTCGAAAACTACACAAGATATAAAAAATCTGTTAAGGAAATCCTATTCTACTTAAAAAAAGTGCCTGTAGAACGTGCAAACAGATTTCTTCTAATTTTACAAACAACCGAGTTATCGACACCAATCGAAAACTCAAAAAAATCAATTTTCGTTTACAACTCGAAAACGAAAAGATATAGCAAATTCTGGTTTTCACCAATGAATTTATCTCGAAAAAAGAGGTCGGGAAAGGTGGGTTCATTTTTCCATAGCCCTTACAGTTACCGAGATACCCTATAAAAAACATCGAAATTTGCCCACCCGGTACAGTACTAAAATACTGAAATTTTTGTTAAATTTTCAAGACTCGTTTTCTCTATGTATTATATGTTTTTTTTTTTTTCGTAAACTCATTGACTACCCCTTTATTTAATGGTCATTTTGATACTTGCCAGGGCTCTGGGCAAGTCTGGTGTTACAGCATATGCAGTTCATCGTGAATCACCCCTGTATTGGAACAAAGGTGAAAACAACACAACAAAATAATAATAGATTAATAAATATAACCGTTATCCTAACAGATAGGTGGAAGTTATAGATAAATATGTAGGTAAACACCTATTTACATATCTATTTCTATATTTACTACCCGTTCTCAGAACCACAGTTTGCAATAAATGAAAATAAAATCATGATGCGTTCGTTTGTTTCATAACCAACTTTCACAAAGTAGTAGTTCTCAAACTCTGAGATATGGATAAATATTTCATCGGATTAATGAATTAAAAGGATTGTATTCCCTTGTGCGTACCGCAGAATATCCCTTAGACCGGTACTTTTGGTTTTGATCAGTTGATTTAACATGATGTCCTTGAATTAAGTCGCAAAATGTGGAAACCGAGATTACCTGATAGTGATAACTTTTTAAAACGCAGTTAAAATAACTCTAGACCACAACCATCAGTGTTTCAAAACTGTATCATCAAAACCTTAGTCATTGTATAAAAAAACATATCTTAAGAGCCTGCACAAACCGATTTTCGTATACACACATACAAGGCAGTTTCTTCCATAACTCTGTTATTTAAATTTAAGAAAAAAAAAACAAATAAAAGTTGCCCAAAATGATGTTTTGGATACTCCACTAAATTTTGCATGAGGTCGACTTTATTAACCGTACATAGAGTTTTGGACTACAACCCACCGTTTTGGAGACATTTAACTGTTTTTGGAAAATATCGCGATGACAACGCTTTAAGTATTTCTAAATAGCGTCTAAACCAAAAGAGTTAGAGACGTGTGGTTTTGCACTGTTCCATTCGTCATAAATTACTCTATTATTTTAATTGTTGCAAAATGTTACGTACGTTATTCAGTGCCGCACATTGGTCAATTTTGCGATTCTAGGAGGACAAAATTCCAAAAACTCATGTTCTCAGAATTAAATTGTTTCATTAATAATGTATAATAGACCCATTAACGTATTTAATGCTGTAAAATTTATTATTATATTATAAATTTTTATTACCCTTAACGAGGGTTGAAATATGTATAAAACCAGGTACATGCTTGAGAATATTTTAGTAGTCTATTTGACCTAATGTGTGCAGTTGAATCTCCGTTATTTTTTTGTGTGAAGTGAATTTGTTCTCGATGGAAAATTTAGTGGAAGGTATGTACTTTATTTTGGTATAAAACAATTTGTGTTTTTTTTTTGTTTAAATCAAATTTTCAGTTATAGTTGGTTCTGTAAAAAATTTTACATTTTCTGCAATATTAAAGTTTCTCGAGAGCTACAATTTGATTTCCCGCTTTCTTCCGCGTTGATCTTTTTTTCCTAGATTGACTGTAACTTACTCTACTAAATTACAAAAAAATTGCCTGCGTAAGTGCGTCTAATTATTTTATTGTAATTTTAGAAACGGCTATTATTCTACCTCGCAGAAGCCTGTTCGAGATATGAGCTAGCGAACCGAGAAGGGCAAAAGAAATATGATGTATTCGTATGTTTTTAATTACTTCAATCTTGCAACCCCTAGTTCTAACTTTAGAAGATGTTCCTACGAAAAAAATTTCGTCATTTAGTTATAAATTGTCTCAAAGATGGGGCAGAATGTTATCGAAATAAGGAGAAGTTTTAAATAAACACGAAACATGGTTGGAAGACCTGGTTGGTTTTACCTGAATTACAACCATATATACCAGATGTTCAGAACCAACCTGCGGCTTTACCAGTTCAAGTGGTCCAGGGAGGCCAAAAAAGAAACATTTGAACAATCATGTGAAAAGGAGCAAAAGACGCAAAATACAGCCATTGCTGGAGACAAGCACTAGTAAAAGATTGAGTTATGCGGCTCAAGCAAGTTTACAGTCTGAGGGTAAACGTGATGCAGCAACATTGCTAAAAGAAATGTGTATCTACTTCTCCGGAAACGTGCTACAAGTATCAAGAAGTCGTTTCACTCCCCTGATACAGGGCAAAAGCTAAATAATGAAGAAGCACTTATTTAGACGGGTAAATGACCAAATATCTTTTCCTGATTGAAGCCGAAGGCAAAGTGCTATCCGGAAAATGTCGTAGTTATAGAAACAGCTGCTGAAGTGGATTTACAATCTTTAATAGAACATACTACGAGACGGATTTGTGAAGTGCAACGGGTCGTGTTAGAGCAAGTAAAGCTGAACTAAACGATGTTGAAATAATTTTTAAATGAGGTTCCAATTTAGGAAGTTCTAATAGTGATTAGATTACTTTATTTAATGTTCTAATTATTTTTATTAAACATTTTGTAGCTATAGAACTATTTTGTCTCATTTTATGGAACTTTGTACTTTTATTATGTATTTATTTTTTTTTTTATTTATTTATTTATGTGCTATATATGACACAGTAATTACCTTAAACTTTCAAAATAAATGATATTTTATCAAAATTAAACACGTTTTTTTTGTTTGAATAATTTTGTCCTTCTAGAATCGTAAAATTGACCACTTTTGATTTACTGATATAAGGTTGTCCATGTCTATCTCCATCACCTTTCGACGAAAGAGTGGTTCTTTTCGAAAATTCGTGAAAAGAGATTTAAAAATAGCAAGTACGCTTCGACAGTATTATTTACTGCATTTGTTAACAACAGTGAATACAGACCGTAGTAAAAATGAAGCACAAACGAAAATAATATAATATTAATAAAAATGAATAATTAGAAATCAAAAAATTTTTGATTGGGTGAAAATTCCTGAAAGAGGCTCGTTGGGTAGGCGGAATCTTCCTTTGCACTTGCTTGGTATTAGGGTATAATAAGCTCGTGGTGAATCAGGATCGAACTCAAGAAAGCAATACAAAATTAAAATATGGTAGAGATACTTATCCAAATACGTATTGTCTATTCAACATATCATCGTCAAGATGTAATCATGCGTTAAATATGTCAATACGTGGGCCTTATTTTTATATGTGTGCGTTTAGGCTTCAGCTGCTTTTTCGCATATAAGCGGCTGCATCTGTGATAAACACCAGTAAATTGTCATTGTCAACATACATAAAACCCAAATGTCCTGATTTTGTAAATAGTTTTCATTCAGCTTATTTTCAATGTTATCGGTGTTGTAGAAAATTCGATCAGTTTAATTCCGATGTAAAATTCCATGCTTTTTCAGAATATGGCCTTAGAATTTCTCAGAAATTGATTTTAAAAACATCCATTCGCATATACATATATGTATTTAAAGTTTAATAGTTTTTTTTTTCCAAAACTATACATTTTTTGTAAAACTTTCTCAAGAACAAAGATGTCTTGGAATTTTGTGAAGGATACTCGTTTCAGGATTTTTAAAGACGATTTTGATTGTTCCAAAAATCATGAAATCGAAATTTCTAAAAAACTTTATTTAAAAATCTGAAAAAAATTGAACATTTTGCAATTGTTCTAAGACATTTTTATTGTTAGAACATTTATAGGAAAGTCCGTAGTTTTGAGAAAAACATTATCAATTTTATACAAAACGTAGTTTTGTTTCGGCCGCCATTTTGTTTTGTCAAATTTTTCAAAAATAATATAAAGCCATTTACCTACTTTAATGTAGGTATCGAGGACGCGATTTTTTCTGGTATAGAACCCTCCCCGGGTTCTACCTGTTTCATTAAAAAATCAAGTCTAGATTTTTTGTCGAATAAATCGTAATTTTGTTACATTTTCTTTATATTTTTTAAACCAATTGTTAAAAAAAATCGAGACCATATTCTTAAAAAGCATTACATTTTACGTCGGAATTGATCTGATAGCAATTATTTCGGCCCTTGTAACTTTGAAAATAAACTATTACACGACGCACCCGTATGAATATTCCATCTGTTTTAAATTCCTCAAGTTTTTGAATATATTTTGCAATTTATATGCGAACGGAATCCGCGACATACTCTAATTAATAAGAAAGCCTTTTCCTTAATATCGCTATTTATTGGTTTCGTACCGCAAGTAACGATCCTAGCGAAAGACCTAACACCGAATAAACAGTAAACACCTTAAACCTAACACCTGCAACAGCCCGTGCGGCGGCCTATATAATTTGCTATTTGGCCATCCCATAATCCGCGGCGGCAAAAGTGAAGAGTGGGAAGAGACTGGAATATTGTTATTACGAGCCATCCAAAAAAAAACGTCCTCAAATCTGGCTATGAACGGAGAGAAAAACAAATAGCGGTTATGTCGAAGCTCAAAAGCGAAACCTTGTTGTTGTCAACCTTTTGATAAATGATGTCATATTTCATAAAATAAATAACGGCTGTCACATAATGTAACAGCCTTGACAATTAAATAAGATTATAAAATAAAGATCAGGAATAGAAATACGCATTTTTTTGGTCAGCCAACTTTGATAGACGTATCTTTTTGGTATTAGTTAACCTGCGCTGATAGATTCATCATTCGTGTGCATGAAACGTCGAATAAGTTTGTAAAAATGTCGGGTTGGGCTTCCAAATCATGTTATGGGTGGAGCGTTGGATAAACAATTTTTGCAGAACTGACCTTTAATGGCAGTGAACTGCGTTGTACCGTGTGTGACAATGTACTGACGATGGCAACATGTGGTAACATGTACTGACAAATACTGACGTAGTAAAAACAAAGGTTTTCCAGCATGTTGCTACGACTAAACACTAAAAACTCGTGTGATTGGTGGTGTGAGTCCGCGACATACAAAAACATTTCAACTTGGATTTAGTTAAATGACGTAGCGTGTAATATTCAATCCGCCCATGAGATCATCCCGAGTTCAGTTCAAATTGTCCAGAACGCTGTACATGGAGAGTACGCGAAGTTAGTTTATCTGCAGAAACAACTGACGATTTTACATAACGCCACTATGTGAGGACGAAAAAAATATCGTCTCGGAATTGCACGATAAATCTATATGGTTTAGCGTTGACGAAACAGGCGGATGTTAAAGGACAGAACATACCTAGCGTAGCGGTTGGGGACTGAATGAGGCAAAAGCCATGAAAGTGCATTTGAAAGCTTCAAAGGACATATACTAATTTTATCCACGTCACATGTTTGGCACACGGGCTTCACCGAATTCCGAAACATTTACTCAGGTGTTGACAGCCTTGAATGCTGATACGAAGTGGATGTGAACAGGTAAAGCAACATCCAGAAGAAAAACGTTTTCAGACGTTCTACCAAAGACACCCTCACGTAGCCTATTGTTACTCGTTGGAACACGTGGGTACAGACAGCTATAAGTGACAGGTGCTGAGCTTAACTCCTGAACGTATGGAACAGTTATTGATAAGTTATGGAAGTCAGCTGGCAGTACGACGTTGTAGCATCGGTTGCCGCGTGTATGCATGTTCTGTGTCTTGTGATTATGGTTCCTTTGCCGATTAGTTGGGCTACAATAATCACCATCACATGTATAAAGTAAGACTGTTTAACATTTCAGAACGCACTAATAGTGGTATCCTGGAGCCGCCCCTGGTAAAACAAAATCTATTATTAACATCTACACTATATATTTCAAGCTAAGTTCAAGTTATAGTTGTATATGCAAGTGTTGCAAATTTCAGGATGATATCTCAAAATGTTCTTGAGTTATCGTGTATACAAGGTTAACAGAAAGGTAGACAGACAGAACGACAGAAAGATATATTTTTTTTTTTTTCGCTTAAACACAAAATCTACATTCAGAACTATTTTAAGGATATTTGGGTAATAAAAAATGTTTCATGTACATATACCAAACTTCCACTCACGTGTAGACGTGGAATTATGCCACAAGTACATATATTCGCATAATGTAAAATAATTTAAAAACGCCACGAAACCAGTTTAAGTATTGCGCAGTAGATATGCATATCTAGAAATTGAAATGAACTGAAAAAAATCAGATTTTGTTGAAAAAATCCAGATGTCAAATGCCAGAAACGTGTTTGTTTTTATCCAGAATCGATCTAAATTGCGTAGGTGTATAAGCGCTTATTTTTAAAATAAAATTTGTAAATAAAAGCAGTTAGAAATTGCGTATTAAAACTTGGATGTTAGGATCAGGCATTCAAACGTGACTGGCGGTTATTGCAGGGTTACCGGTACAATATTCTGTGGGTACTTTAGTAACGGAGGTTAAGTGAAAAACAGTGACGGTTCGTAAAATAACTTTTGGAAGGCTCTAGGTTGCCTGGTTATACACAAGCAACATAATAATGTTTTAACGACATAATGTTAATCACATTTTAACGCAAGATTTTAATAAGCAAACAGGTTTCCTTGTAAAAATAACAGCAAAAAATTGAATCTATCTTAACACCAATTTTTATGCCAGGGAAGGGTTACAGGATGTACATCAGACTTATTTATGTCCTTTTTAACCTCGTAATCACAAAATGTAAGGTTCAAGTATGTAATGCACTCGTCGATGGAATTAAAAACGCTTGAGTCTCTACTAAAGAGCGAAATCAGATTTTATCAGTAGGGGTTTGGAAATATGTGCCATAATACCTGGTCGGCACTATAAAAGCGCCTTGTATATTATATACGCGTGTATTTCTTGTCCCCGCATACGCATTGCGCCATCTAATTGGTCTGCCCGGACCCGTGTATGCTCAGTAGTACGCCATCCCGGTGCAGAAAGATCTTGCTTTCCTGCACCTCGAGTGTTCAAGTGCGTTAGCCTCTCTGTCTAACGCAGTTTAGCCTGAACACATGTCTCCGAACTCTAATTACCAGGTCTACAAAAAAAGTTCTGTCTTTGCAATCAGACCCATCCATTCCCTATGTATTTTTGAATGCACTGAAGCCAAATTTGGCAAAAAAAAATATTCTACCGCATCAGTTTTTCTACACCCCATAAACTCCTAGAGGGAAATTTTTCGAGAAAAAATTTTAAATACTTTTACTTTTTATGAACCTTATTTTGTTTTTTTTGGGTCGCTGATCTAGAATATGAAGTCAAAAACCAATTTCACTTAATGGCCATGTCAAATTTCACAAAAAGTAAAAAAGTTGATATTAAATGCCTATTTCTACGGTTTTTAGGATGCTCATTGCTATTTTATTGTAAAGTTATTATATTTGTGAAGGAGCTACTTAGATCTTTTTATTTATATATATATTTTGTTCTTTTTCTTGTTTGGTTTTTGTAACTGTTATACCGGATGGACCATTTAATCTTTAATAGGAAATAACTCAGTGGAAGCGAAAAATAATAAAGTTGTATACAGAAGTTGTTGGGCAAAGGAAGTAGGCCGTAACCTTTTGAACCTCATCGTTGATCTTCAGGGTTATTTTAAAGGTCAAAACAATTTTCAAATGTAGGCTATTTTTGACCCCGGATTTGAAAGGCGGCAAGTTTACGTCCAAAATGGTTTTTGTCAACAAGGTCATGGCAAGGTCGAAAAAGTAAAATTTTCGAAAATTGTTAAATAACGAGGGCTAGCTCGAGACAGAGATTGGAAACAGTAAAATTTGTCGGTTTTCAAGGTTATTTCAAGGTCAAAGTGATCAAAGCGTGAAACCTTACTTTACCTCTGATTTGGAAATGTTTAGCGTTAAGGTCATTAGTATCAGGAAGTGACCTTAATCGACCTGTGGTACCAATCAGAAAATTTACTGTTCAATCTCTATCCAGAGCCAGCCCTCGACCTTGCCAAAAACCTTGTTGACCAAGTACCATTGGACATGGACGTAAAATTTGCGCTCTTTTCAAATCCGGGGTCAAAAATAGTTGTTTCCTTTAGAAAAAATTTGACCCAAATAACCACTCAAGGTCAACGCCGAGGTCGAAAAGGTTACGGTCGTGCTTCCCCCTCCTTGCCCAACAACTTCTATATTACAACTTTTTTTAAGTTTTCGCTTACCGGCCGAGTTATTTCCTATTAAAGTTAAAATGAGTCCACCCGGTATAACAGTTACAAAAAGCAAAACAAGAAAAAGAACAAAATATATATAAATAAAAAGATCTAAGTAGCTCCTTCACAAATGTAACAGCTTCTACCGTAAAATAGTAATGAGCATCCCAAAAGCGGGAATATGCATTTAATATCAACTTTTTATTTTTTAGTGAAATTTGACCACTGTCATTAAGTCGAAATTTATTTACTTGACTGACTTCAGATTCATTGATCGAGACCAAAAAAAACAAAATAAAGGTCATAAAAAGTAGTTAAGAAATTTTTCGAAAAATTTCCTCAGAGATTATGAGGGGTTATATAGAGGTGTAGAAAAAACTGATGCGGTAGAAAATTTTTGCCAAATTTGGTTTCAGTGCATCAATGCATAGAAATGATTAGTCTGTTGCAAAGACAAGAACCCCCTTTTGAAGACCTGTGTGTTATCAGCCCGGCGGCTGAGCGTAACGACAGCATGGTAATGCCTTTGAGTTGTTAATACCTTTATGTCCGTATAATA